>WEKY01043612.1:60579-70645 GCA_013390045.1 Picathartes gymnocephalus
GGGGAGGGGGAAGCAGCTAATTACTGATTACAATTTTATAAAGCAATTAATTACAGCTCTGCCCCTCCCCCAAAACCCCCGCGTTTTAGGGGTGATGGACCCCGTGCCCCCCCTCCCCACAAATTTTGGGGTGCGGGTTTTATGGGGGGCCGAGGACAGGAGTGTGACCCCAAAAATGGGGGCTGGAGCCTTGAACTTGACCTTCGGGGGGCACCTCCGGATTTTCGGGAATGTCAGGAGAAACCTTAAAAAAAAAAAGAAAAAAGAAAAATAAAGATTTTTCTGACCTTTGGCATATCTTAGGGGGGAAAAGGTGATTTGAAGGCCCCCCCTTGTTTATGTCGGTGTTACCCAGATGCTCCCCCAAACCCTGAGCCCATGGGTGCCCCCCTAAGTTTTCTGTCCCCTCCCAGGTGACCCCAAACCACCGGGGGGGTCCTCCAAGATGCTCTGTCCCCCCCCCAGGCGCCCCCCACTCACCGTGCCCCCATTGCTTGGCAGCGCCCCGGGGTTGGGGGGTCCCCACGGGCCTGGGGGGGCACTGCCAGGCCCGGTCTCAGGTGGCCCCCAAAGGGACACCCCTGCAGTGTCCCCCACCTCCTTCTCAGGGCTGAGTTCCTGGAAAAGGGGAATTAAAAATATATATTAAAATTTGGGGGTGCCCCCCCAGTAATAACAGCTCCCCCGATAATAATTCAATTTAATTTTAAATTTAATTCCAGCCTCAAAAAGCTCAAGCAGGAAAATCCCCACCAGGCCAGGGGTGGGGTTGTGGGTCAGTTTTGGGGCTTACCCTCAATAATAATTCAATTTATTTTAATAATTACTTTAATTTTTGCTTTAATTCCAACCTGAAAAGCAAGAATAAAAATCCCCCAAAGCCCACTTTATAGGGGGGTGTCAGGAATATGGGGTCCTCAGAGGTGGGGGGGGGGTCAGTTTTAGGGTCCCTCCTGAAATAATAATTAAATTTAATTTTGATTATTAAATTAATTCCAAGCTAAATAATATCAAGAAAAATCCCATGAGCCTCCCCAAACCCCAGCATCATAAAGGAGTTTGGAAGCGGAGGGTCAGTTTTGGGGTACCCACGTATCTGACCCCCCTGTCCTGCAGCAGGTAGGTGTTTCGGGGGGTTTTTGGGGGTACCCACCTGCCCGCTCCCCATGTCCTGCAGCAGGTGGGTGTTTCGGGGGGTTTTTGGGACAGTTTTTGGGGTACCCACCTGCCCGCCGCCCGCGTCCCGCAGCACGTCCCGCAGCAGCCGGATGTACTGGCTCGCTGCCCGCAGCGTGTCCGCCTTGCTGGGCCGGCGGTCCCGCGGCACCAGCGGCACCAGGCTCCGCAGCTGCGAGAAGCCAGAGTTGAGGTTCCGGATCTGCAGGACACGGGGACCCCAAAGGGAGCCGGTTAGAGACCCCAGTTAGAGACCGAGGGGGCACCTCAAAGGGACCCCATCAGAGACCCCCAGGTTACACCCAGAGCCAGACCAGGATCAACCTGGGATGTCTCAAGATTAAACTGCGACCACCCGGCTTTGAAGGCAGGTTCTGGCCCGGTTTTGGGGGGGGGCGCGCTCCCAGCCAGCTTTGGGGGGATTTCGGCCGGTTTTGGGGTCGCTCACCCGCTGCCTCTCCTTGGCGTTGGCTGCCTGGCGCCGCTGCAGCGCGTCCACCGCGTCCCCGGGGGTCTCGTAGCCCCCGCGGGGGCCGAGCTGCAGGCAGCTGATGGTGGCCAGGCGGGGCAGGGGCCCGAAGCGCTCCCTCAGGAGCTCCTCCAGCAGCTCGGCGGGCGGGGTGAGCTGCAGCAGCCCCGGGGGCTCCAGGGGACCGTGCCGACCCCCAGCTCGGCCGGGCTCCCCCATCCCACAGAGCGACCGGAGCTGCGCCCGAAAGGGCTGGGAAAGGGCCTTAAATACCGGGCACAAACGAGGCACAGGTGGGACCCATTTGGGCCTAAAGAGCTCGGGCTGTGCCTCAGTTTCCTCACCCGCCACCCCAACCTGGCACCCACAAATCCCAAAAAAAGCCCCCCCAAAACCACGCTGAGGGACAGTTTGGGGGCCTGGCACCGATGGGCTCCTGGATTCACTCCAGAGAGGAGTGGGTTGGGTTGAGAGGCCTCGTGTGTTCCTAAAAAACGTGGGAAGCATTTTTGGGTGGGGAAAGCAGAAAGGGGAGGTTTAATGACGCGAGCCTGGCTCGGCAGGTGGCACTGTTAGTCCCTGAGACGCTGCAAAACTCAGGGAGGCTGGGAAAAGTGTTAAAAGCGCCCTTTTTCCTCCAAAAAAACCTCAGGTCACTTTGGGTTATCCCCTCAGTCCCACCACCGGCATGGATTTCCCCCT
Source organism: Picathartes gymnocephalus (assembly GCA_013390045.1). Lineage (NCBI taxonomy): Eukaryota > Metazoa > Chordata > Aves > Passeriformes > Picathartidae > Picathartes > Picathartes gymnocephalus. Next base: position 62,927 of record WEKY01043612.1, read on the forward strand.
CCCCTCGGGTGTTTTCGTGGGGAAAAGCCCTCCCAGGGGGCTCGTCCTGGTTTTCCTGAGGGATCTGGGGGCTCCAGGAAGATGCAGGTGCTCTGTGGGGTGTCTGTGGGGCATAGATGTGTCCCCTGTGCAGGGTTGGGGCTGCCCTGCCTCAATTTCCCCAAATTTGAAAGCACCAGGAGGGGCTGGGTACCATCCCCAGCTCCTCTGGGATCCTGGAAGTTCATTCTGTGTCCTTAAGGAGAGTGAGAACACAGAGGAAATCATAAAGAAACCCCTAAATGTCCCTAAAATGAGCCTTAGAAGCACCTGAAAGTTGATTGAAGTTTTTCTATGAACTTAAAAAACCCCAATTTTCTTCTCTTTAATGCTCTGTAATGAGCTTCCCTATCCCGCAGCAGGCTCTGGATAATCCCATTATTCCTGGCCCGATCTGGGCATAATTCTGGTATCTGACAAATGAATCTGAGGGCAGGGAGGTGCAAAACCACCCCAAAAATGGGTCCGTGCCCAGCTGCTCACCTGGGTTCACCACTGGGACTATCTGGGCGGGGTCTGAACGGTGCCAGGGCTAATCCGGGGCTGCCTTGGGCACGGGATTAAACCCAGTCCTTCCTGGCATGGTCCCAAACGTCTCGGAAGTGTCGGCTCCCTGCCAGAGCTGCCTGGTGGTGCCCAGATCCCGGGTGGGGAGAGTGGGAATAAAACACTTCCAGGGGTTGATGGAGCTGTGGCGGCACCTCCGGCCACTTCCACCTCTCCACTCTGCTGCTCCTCGTGCTGCCGAACACATCCCAAGACATCTGCTCTGTGGGACGCATCCTGGAATTTCTGCCACAGTTCATAACCCGCTCCCTGAGCTCTCCAAGGGCTGAGCCTGAGTTGGCACCAGGGTTCCTGTCCAGCTTGCAGCGGGTTCTGAGTGCCCAGGGACGGGCTGGCAGCTGCCCGGGCAGGGAGATGCGGGACAGCGGGTATCCGTGTGCACAGGGAGGCTCCTGGAAAACTTTTATCCTGTCCTTAAAGCCGTGAAGCCTCTCTCCTGCTGCAACCGGTGCTGCTGGTGACATCGGGACCGCGTCTCCCAAGTGCCTGATCTTTGCCGAATATCCCGGTGCTCCGATGTGAGACAGAGAGATCTCTCCGGGCTCCGTTTTCCCAGCTCACCCAGAAGTCTGAAGGGATGTTTGGGAGGGAATCCCAGAGGCTGCGATTGCCCCTAAATCCAGCCCTGGGGTTGATGCTGAAGGGTTTGTGGCTGGGGAGGTTCCCCGAGCAACGTCGGGGGGTCCGAGGGACATCCCAGGGACATCCCAGGGACATCCCAGGGACATCCCAGGGACATCCCAGGGACATCCCAGGGACATCCCAGGGACATCCTGCTGCATCCCAGGCTCCCGCTCCTCCAGCCCTCCCTGTAAAGGGATTATTTATCCCCCTTTTGTGCTGAAGAGCAGGGGGTGGGGCGCTGGGGCTGGGAATTGTCCCGGCCACCCACCGAGATTCCCGGGAGTCCCGTGCTGGGGAGGGGGAGATCGCGCCCCCGCCGTGCCTGGATTATCCATGAGGAGAGAGGTGCAATGATGGGATTTATTGGCACGGCGAGCGTTCCGGCAGGGACGGCCGGGGCTCGGCATCGCCGGGATCCCCTCACCCCCACCCATCATTCCAGGGGGATATTAAACAACACTGGCTCGGTTAAATCCAAATAATGGCTAAAGTCCTGCTGGGATCGGTGGGCGGGAGTAACTCCGGGACAAGCGGCGGTGCCCCCAGCGCTCATCTCCCACCACCCAGCGCTCGCCGTTCTCTGATTTTCTCATTCCTGGAGATTCCCGGGCGGCGGATCCGGAGCCGGAGGGCTGGTGCGGTCCCTGCCCGGCGGCCGCGGTCGGAGCGGGATGAACAAAGGCGGCTCTGTCCGTCCCGGGTGAAGGAGGCTTTGTGCGAGCTGGGGGCGGCGGAGGGAGGATCCCAGCCTGGAGCAGCCGGAGCTTTCCCCGTCCGAGCGCAGAGGAATTTTTGGAGATAAAAGAAGTTTCCATTGGAGGAAGGCGCTGCCAAACCCCCATCATGAGGCAGGTGGATGCAGGGACAGCTCGGGGTGGGGGTCTGGCTGTCCCGGGGTCCGGATGAATCCTCGGCTGTCACCGACGGCCACGTGCCCTGGGAGTGGGATGGGATGGGATGGGATGGGATGGGATGGGATGGGATGGGATGGGATAAGGATGGGTAGGGACAGGGGCTGGGGTTGGGACAGGAAAGGGATTGGGGATGAGATGGGACAGGAACCAGGACGGTGGAAGGGATGGGGACAGGGATAGGATGAGGGTGAGACAGGGACAGGGATCGGGACAGAAATGGTGACAGGGATGGAGATGAGAATGAGGACAGGGACAGGGATGAGGATGGGGATGGGACCAGGGATGGAGCTCAGCTCTGCCTTGCCCCGCCAGCTCACACAGCACCCAACCAAGGCCTGGGGCTGAGCTCAGCACCAGGACTAAGATTTAGGCCTGATCTTAAACTTTAGACCATCTAGGTGGTGCCTAAATCCAGCCTGGAGCCTGCTGCCCCCAAGTCCAAGCTTTACCCCCTCTCTGTGATGGGAAAACCTGGGGCTGCAGCTCCATCCTCCTCCTCCCTGACAGCAATTCCTGCCTTTCCCATCCCAGATAACCCTCTGTCTCTGGCTGCTGGTGCTGCTGGGCCCTCCGAGCTGGATAATCTCTGCTAGAATTAATAAATGAATCAACCTTAACCCTCTTTGCCTGGCAGCTCCGCTCCAGCAGCAGGGAGAGGGGCCTTGCGTGCCCACTGTCACGTAGGGATGGGCCCACGGAGCCACGGGCTGGGGGAGGAGCCAGGCAGCTCTTTTCCCCTTCTTTTATCCCCTATCCTGGTTTTTGGAATTCTCCAGGACTCCCAAAGCTCCTCCTAAGCGCAGGAGCCGCCACCGCTGCCACGGCAGATGCGGCAGATCCCAATTAAGTCCCTTGCCGGGTCAGATCCGTGTGGGAGGCCACGTGTCCCTGTCCCACGTGTGCCCTCACACGCAGCTCACATTTGCACACGCATGAAGGGTCTCCAGCAGGCTTGGGGCTGCACGGCCTCATTCCACCTCAGGGCTCCCGGCCCCTCCGAACACATCCATCCCTCCTCAGCTGGGATTTTTCCATTCTCTTTTCCCTCTCCGGGAGAAAGGAGAGAGGATTCCTCAGTAAAAAAACTCTCTGCACCGAAATTTGGGCTGGGGGCAAGCGGGGTCCCCCCCACAGGGACGGAGCAATGCGAGGCTGATCCATGATCTGGCTGCTCCTCATTGCCGTGCCACGGGGTCCGCAGCGGAGGGGGGCTCGCTGGCCGTGTCAGTGCGGGGCAGGAGGAGCCCAAACCCTGCACAGAGCATCTCACCCCAGACAGCTCCGTCCCTCTCATCCCAAGGCTCCGGGATTACGGCTCGGCTGCTCAAATCCCGTCTCCATCCGCGCCGTGCCCAGCCAATGACCTCGGCGCTGGCACGCAGGGCCTTCCTCCGCAGGGATCGGAGGTGATAAAGCCCTCCCAGCCGCGGCTCCGTCTCAGCCTCAGCAAACCACCGTGGGTGCTCCGAGGATGATGTCCGCGCACACGGAGAACGGGATGGACAATGAAAGCTTCGCCCAGGTAAGGGGAATTTCGCCCTGGGTTCGGGAGAGTGAGGGAGTTTGCACCGGGATGAGGATCTGCGATGGATGCGGCACGAAGGGTGAAAGGGGAGCCCTGTGGGTGTGAAGGGATCACGGGATGGGTGCTGGGGAATAACTGATGGTGGGGTGGAGGGGAGCTGTTTCTCAAATCTCTGGCTTCGATCCAGGTGGGGTGATGCTGGAGCAAGGTGGGATGTAATATTTGGGGTGATTTCTGGCTGAATTGGTGGAAATACATGTGACTGGGAGCTTTGAGCCGTGATCATTCTGCCAGGGAGCGAGGGAGATGCTGCCTGTGGTGAGCGAGGATCCCGGGAGAGCCCAGCTCTGCTCCTGTATCCCAGAGAGAGCTCCGGGCTGGACTCAGGAATGGTTCTGGACCAGCAGGGTTTCAGTCCGTCTCTGCCCCCAGCAGCGCCGTGGCTTTCGGCTGGAATTTTGGAGGGGCAGGGATGGGTTCCCAGCCCTCCCCAGCTCTTCCCCGTGCCTCACCCAGCCCCCGGGAATGGGCTGGCAGGCACATCCAGCCGCACGGGGCTTGGCCACGCTGGTGTGGGCGCTGCTCCCAGGACAGTACAGGGCTGAAGGGTGGGGTTCTGTCACAGCTCTGCACTCGCGTCTTCCTCAAATCCGAGTTTTGGGCGATTTCCTCCTGTCCGGTGGGAAGGATTTCACGAGGTCGGTGCAAGCTGGATGTGGCTGTGTCACAGGACCACCGGGGTCTTTGTCCCACTCCCACGAGACCCCTGGGGTCCAGCTTGCTCACACCCACAGCGCTGGGAGAAACGATGAGGGTCCCGTGGCAGAGCCGAGGGAAAAACCCCCGGCACCGAGCACTCCCTGCCCAGTCCCGCTGGTGTCCCTGCTCCAGTTTGGTGGCATCGGGGACGTGGCGTGTCCCACGCCGTGGGACGTGGCGGTGCCCACGGAAAGTGCCCCAGGGACGCGGGAGAAACCTCCCCTTCCCGCTGGGATTGGGAAAGTGCCGCAGGCGGGACTTGCTCATCCCAGGGCAGAGTGACTCAGGGTCCTGCGTCCTGACCTGGACTTTTGACCTCGGAGCTGTGCCAGGTTTTGTGGCACCTGGCACGGCCCGTCTGGGATGCAGGATGGTCCTCAGCTGTCTCTGCATTTGGCCGTGCTGGCTTTTGGGGACACCCTTCTTCCTGCCACAGCTCCTGCCAGCTCCAGCATCCAGGCTTTGGGGACTGGACTGGGACTTTTGGGACCTTCCTGGGACGCGGGGGACAGTGTGGCTCCTGGGAGTGGAAGCGGCCAGACATTTCCTCTCCCTGTGGTGTCACGGGGCCGATCCCGTGGAGCATCCAATGGATCAGGAGATTGATGGAGCTGGATGAGCTGGCACTGCCCCCAGGGAGGCCTGGTCAGGCCAATGTCACCTTCACGGTGTGGTGATTCGGGAGGTGACAACAGGACATGCAGGGCAGGAGCTGGGAGTGGAGGGGGAAAACGGGATTTGCTGGTGTGGAGTGACCCACTACAAAATCCCCCTGGGCAGAGGGGGCTGCTTGGGGTAGAGATGATCCCAAGGCTGAGGGTCACCCGTGGAGAGTGGCCACCACAAGGGGATGGTGGCCACAAGAAAGGAACGGTGGCCATCACTGGAGGCAGGTGGTTGTTACCAAGAGAGAGTGACCGTCACTAATGGAGGGTGGCCAGTGCCACTCCAGGATGGCTGTCACCACTCCAGGATGGCTGTCACCACTCCAGCATGGCTGTCACCACTCCAGCATGGCTGTCACCAGTCAAGGATGGCCATCTCCAGTGGAAGGTGGCCATCACCCCCAGTCCCCTCCTGGCACAGGTCTGGCTGCCACTACCCAGCCAAACCCCCTTTGTCCTGACTGGTGGCCTTGGTGGCTTTGAGGGTCACGCAGGGTTGGGGGAGTGAGGGAGGAGCTGGAGCAGGGTGTCAGTGACACGTGAGGATGCTAAAATTAGGCGGCTCCAGCTAATCTAATTTAATCTCCCCTTTTCCTTCCGTGCAGATTAGCCCGGTGGGAAGCCAGGCTGTGGGAGCTGGGGTGGCCCAGCCCAGGGACACCCCCCGGGAACCCCTCGGGCCGTTCTGGGGAGGGGTGGCTGTGGGGGGTGACCTTGGGGTGCAGCGGGGGTTTGGGACGGGCTGGAAATCGCCCCGGCATTCTGAGATCTGCGGAGGAGCAGCAGCGGGATGGGTGGGAGGATGGATTCCCACCACCCCCAACGCGGGCAGGGCAAAATCCTCGCCTCCCTCGCCCTCCACGGAGCAGTTTGGGATGGGCGAGCCCCCTCCCTGCCCGCAGAGCCGGGGAAAGGCTGTTTCACCCAGCTCTGCCCAAGGTCACGCGCTCATCCTGCGGCTGCCGAAGAAAGAGAAGTTCTCCGACCGGTTTTCTATCCCCAGCCCCGTGCGAGGGCTGGGTCCAGCCGAGTTCCAGGTTTCCGGTGCTTTGGGTGACAGGGCAGAGTCAATAACCGGTCACCGGTGTCATCCTGATGCCGATGGCTTGGTGGGGATGTGTGTCCGTGTCCCGTGAAACCTCCTTGGAAACTATGTGGGGCAGCGATGAATCACGGGGCAGGTGATCCCGGAGGAGTTCGCGCCTCTCCTGGAGCAGCTCCAGCTCCAGGCTCATCCCAGCTGCCCCGTGCTTGGATGGTCTGGTTCCCAATTCCTCTATCCCCAGCCGTGCCTCAGCTTCCCCGGTGTAAAAGCGGGATGTGACCCTCAGCGGGGTCCCAGCGGTGTCCTGGGGGTCCCCAGGAGCAGCAGGGCTCCCTGGGGGGCTCTGCTGTGGGTCGGGCTGGTCCCAGGGTTCCAGGAGGCTCCATCCCTTCTCCGGCCCTTGGGCACGGCTCTTCCTCACCCACGACGTTGTTATTACTGCACCACTCGTCCTTAAGGAGTCACTTTAGAGAAATTAGAGCTGGTTTTAGCTCCAGCCCCTACAATCAGCCGCTTCCTTTTCCTAAGGAACGCGGCGTTAAATGCCGATAGATTATTACAAGCCCATGTGGAGCCAGGAAGCAGCTGGGATGCCTTGAAAGAATTTCCATTGGGATCTTTATTCCATGAAAGGAATTCCAAAACCAACTGAAAAACCTCAAATTAAAAAAAAAAAAATTACTTTATTTAGAGGAACTGGTTGAGCAGAGCTCAGCTCCTCCTGTCTGTTCTCGACTAGGGCGTTATCTGGCAAATCAATGGAGTCCTGGGGAATATTTTCCCTGAATAAACTGATTTTATGGGACAGAAGGATGAGATGGGTCCCTCATTTTGCACAGACAGTCACTTCCTTCATCCAGCCAGGCTGGCGGCAGATGGGGAAGGCAGACAGATGTGTCCAGCTATTTTTAGGCTCAAACGCTGCTTTAATTTCAACTTAACCACGGAGAATTTGGCTTTTTAGGGTAAAAAAAAAAATGCTGGATCAGAGGGTGAATTGAAATGTAGGGGCAGCGACAGAGATTAATGGAATATCCTGAGTTGGAAGAGATCCACAAGGATCATTGAGTCCAAATCCTAAAATGCATCAGGTCACGGTCTGGGGATTTAACTGGAATGCCTGACAGATCCCTGGTGGGTCCGGATCCTCCAGGAAAAGGTGTCTGCTAGCAGCATTGTCCTGGCTCTGGCTTTGGTTGCTTCTCCCCCTCTTTCCTTTGAAACGGCGTTACAAATCCTTGAGCAAAAACACCAAAATGGTGTAAATGGCCACGTAGAAAGGGCTCTCGAGAGGGGTGAAGGCAAGAAGAGCCGGTGCTGCCCCGAACTGGTTGGGAAAGCGGCGGGAGCGGGCAGACGGGTTGGGTAACTCCTGCCCCAGGGCTGCTGGGACCGGCTCTGCCGGGAGCGGGGAGCGGGAGCCGCTCCGGAGGGCCAGGACGTGCCGCGGCCCTCGTAGGGCTCTGGGCCACCAACGCCCGGCTGCGGACTCGCGATGGAGCCGGGATGGAGCCGGGATGGAGCAGGGATGGAGCAGGGATGGAGCCGGGATGGAGCAGGGATGGAGCCGGGGTGGAGGCG
>WEKY01043616.1:8590-21757 GCA_013390045.1 Picathartes gymnocephalus
GGCGCCAGGATCGACAGCGTTCCTGAAGCAAAGCCTGCCTGTCCTCCACCCCTTCCCCTCCCGGCCGTGCCCCGTGTCTGCTGGAGCTCGCACCACAGCGCCCCCTGCAGCCGCGGGGGAATCATCGCACCTGCCCTGCCCACCGAGGGCCACCAGCGCCCCCTGCCAGCTGTGACCGTCACTGCACCCAAGGGGACAGTGCCTGCAGGCCCAGAGGGCTGGGACCGGGTTCCTGGTTCTGTTTTGTTGTTAATGCCATAGGAGTTGTTGTTTGTTCACTTTATTATAAATACTAGTAAAGAACTGTTATTCCTATTCCTATATCCTCGCCTGAAAGCCCCTTAATTTCAAAATTACAGTAATTCGGAGGGAAGGGGTTCACATTCTCTATTCCAAGGGAGGCTCCTGCCTTCCTCAGCACATACTTGTCCTTCAAACCAGGACACCTTCTCAGACAGCAATGGCGCTCTGACTGTTCAGGGCTGACAGCACAGTGCACTCACACATCTTCACATTCAGCTGTCTTCCTAACCTCTCCTCCCCAGCAGCCCATAACAAAACACAGATCCAGCCTGCAAGTCCATTGTACAACATTAAGTCATCACATGTAATCTAATAAACTAGAGACAGAACACTTACGTCATATTCTAGTCTCTGAAACTTCTCCAGAAGAAAAAAAAAATATCGGTGGGAAAGGTGGTGATGATGGTGATGTAAATAGCATGAACAGAACAGAGAACTTAACTGCTCCACTTTTACAAATTTTCTGAATGCACTTTCTTTGGCCTTGGTGATTTTAAGGGATTCTATTCACAGCTGTAGTTACTGGACTGCAGTTTGTTTTGTTACAACTTTGTGATAAGAGCTACAGAGTCTCTTCCAAATACTGAACAATACTAATTATAAATTTCTTGTTGGTTTTGCTCTCATTTATAGTTATGCCATTCATATTAATGCACAAAGTGTAATATGCAGTTCAATTTGCTTCTTACAGAAAAAGCTCAACAGCCCTAAGCACAGTGATCAGGACAATCAAGGGGCAGAGCTATGACTTCTCCTAAAGAAGATTCGTAGATGACTCCTCAGTATCCAAAGACTGAAGTCACCCTTGAGGTGAAATAGGAGGGGACTAAGTTCTGAGAACATTGATTATTATCCTTCTTGAATAAATTAAATCACAAATGATTAATGTAAAAAACTACTATCATTGTAATTTTAGATTTAATACAGATATACTGCGTATCCTAGAAATGAAAAGACATCTCAAGTTTAACAGGTGGCACTAGGAAGCATTCTGAGTTGTGTCATGATGAGCAGAGATAACTCTGCAAAGCTCTTAAAATGAAAAATCTACTGTATAGCTGCATACAACAGCTAAAGACCAGACTTTGGGACCCACAAGCCCTCTGGCAACTCTATGCTCTCAAATAATTTACAAAAAATTGGATGTTCTTTCAGAACTTTAAGACAATTGAAAATGGGCATGGAGCAGTTACTGTTGGAAAACGGTTTTAACTGTGACTACATAAGCTACGCTGGATTGGGATTTTTAATTAAATTTTCAGCCCACAATTTCCATTTCTGCACATGCAGAACTAATTTCTTCCCATCTATGTGATCCCAAGCATATATACCATGTATAATTTTGATAAGTAGAAACTATACATTTCAATTCACCTCCTTTTACCCTTCATAATACCTCTAAACTTAAGTCAGATCTCTGTGGTACTGCAACACCATCACTGCCAAACCGGTCACCTGTCTTTCAGCGCTTTACAGAAAAGTAATTTTTTTCTATTTTAGATCAACAGATTCACAAACCTGTAACACAAATACATAGCTACAGGCTGTCTACAGCTATTTCTAGTTATTAAAATTTTCAGCATCAGTTCATGTTATATTTGATGCTGGTATTTTCCTAAAGTGTCAGTAAGCAGAGTTTTATGAAGGAAAGGAAGATAACATAAATGTCAGTCAGCTTCTGAGATAACTTTTAAAAGACCCAAAACTCTCATCAACAGGAGGTCAACACTACATTATGGCCTTAAAAGAAACAACTCCAGACAACATTAAACCGTAATCCCTCCTGAAGAGAAAGAGAAGTAGATAGAATGCTCATAGTGTTATTTAACATACTCCAGTTCTTTTTTTGTTTTTTAAAACCCAAATGAAAACTATGTCCTGTCACCATAACAACTACAGTTGTGAAAACCTCTGAAAGTGTATCTCAGACAGTTCATGGTATATCTGTTATATAGGCTTACCATGTTTTAAGAATTGGAATTTGTGTCTTCAATGCTATATTAAATAAATAAATTAGTTAGCTAAATGAATAGAATTAGGCTTCTGTAAGAGACTGAAAAATATGCCCTGTTCACTTGGTACCCCAAGACCATCTCCCTGTACTGGACACCCTCTCCAAAGCTGCTGACATGCAGACTCAGAATATTCTTCTTCTACTAAAGTCAGATCAACCATAAAAACAAACAAACAAACAAACAAACAAACAAAACCCACGAAAAAAACCCAAACAAAAAACCCCCCAACCAACTCCCTGAAAAAGCTGAAACAAAAAAAATCCCCAAACAACGCCCCCAAACCAAAAAAAACCCACAAAAACCCCCAAAACAAAACATTAAAAAAACCCCAAACACAACAAAACCAAAAAAACCTGAAACAGCAACAGATCTCTTATGTCAATCTCTATCTCCTTTCACTATTATCTACACCCATTTCTCTTTCAAATGCTTAGCATAAGCTTTATTAATTGACTAAAAGAATAATAAATACAGGCTCTGAGGAACTGACAGGAGTAGGAGATGAAAAAATTTAAGATACTAAAGTGAACATGCATTCTTTTGAAGTAATTCTCTTCATTTCAGCTGAGACAACAGAGAGGCTCCGTTTAACAGGCATAATTTCAGTTAAAAAATCAATACTTGAAATTTTATCAAGAAACGGACACTGCTCAATTTTCTGCTATTCCGTTCCTATCAAAATTATGTCCTATTTAAAATCTAATTTTGCATCATCTGTTTATAAGAGGAAAGCAAAGATCCTATTGCAGTGTTTTAGAATAAAGCTGTTCACAGTTTAAATGTTCGTGTTTAAAAAAATCCTTAGCTATAAATGACAGACAACTGATACTGTACATGTTTTCCTAATTGCAAAACAATGTCCCTCACAGTTATGTTTCAGAATACTGAGGTTTCTTAGAAGCACTCTTTCTCAATAGCAGCCATGCCAGAATACAGACAAGTTGAGGAATTGGTTTCTTCTTTAAAAGTCAACCCATTCAAACCATTCATGCAATTAAAAAGCCTAATAGTTCAACAATGCAATTAATAAAGTAACTGTAAAAAGGGATGAGGTAACTTTGCTTTTGAGAACTTTTAATTGTGTTCATTTTTTGGGCAACATTCATCTTTCTAAAGTATCAACTGTAAATGCACAAACTATAAATGAAAGCAGAGAGAATCACAGAAATCTTGCTAAAATTATGAAGTAAGCGAATGCCTCATAACTTCAAAATTTGTATTTACCAGGGATAATTAATTTAATAAACCACACTTCCTGGCAGTGTGCCAACCCACTTCTTAAGGAAACACCAGAAGACTTTATAATTACAAATGCAGTTGGTCACTGAGTTATCTGAGAAGTACATTGTGAACAGTACTCATTAATTCATAAGAGGAGATACAGTTATGACTTTTGGAAGAGGAATGGAAATACTTCAGCTATTCTTTTTGTTCAAAAGATTTTGCATTAACACTTCCACATTTTTTAAAGTAGAGGTCATATTTGTTTGTTTTGTTTGATGTAGTTCATTGCCTATTGGTTACATTGAAAATTTCCAGTGAATGATTACACGAACCATCTCCTGACATTAATCACACATGAAAGTTTCCCAGACATGGAGAATGAAAGGGTTAACTATAAACCTACACATCTAAGTATTGCCATGTAGATTCTGCATATGAAAATCAATATACCACAAATATTTCCACTACAACTTCTAACACAGGTTCAAGAACTAGTGAACTTCAGCACTAATGAAGCTAAAGTTCATCTAAAAACTACACAAACCCTGCAAATGGTTCTCAGAAACTGGAGATAGGGAACAGACAGTATGCTCAGCCTAGGTCAATGCAAGACTGCTCATTACAGCATTGCTTTCTGAACAAAGCAACCCATTTAATTTTATTGTATCTGACTAATTGAATTTTTGGTATTTGATGGGAAACAGTTCCAGAGAAAATTACTTCAATACAAAAAGTAACACTGGCACACAGCCCACATCTTCTTCATTTCATTATCACCTTGCTTCTTTGACCTAATTTCACCACTGCTCAAAATGACCATTAGGAGTAGTTTTGTTTTCCTCATAAATCATCCCACCAACCCTTTGATCCTTTTGACACCTTCTTAATTCCTGTGAGTCCATCAACAAGTTTTCATAACAGGTACCTTGAAATGCCTGCAATTCAAACAAATGTAAATGTACTCCAGGGCAAAGAGCGTTTATAAAACAGGAAAGAAACACTTTCTTTCCTCTCCTTTGTTGGTCCCTAGAATATTTTTGCATACAATTGGAACTTATCTTTTTTCATTACTACTTCAAATTCAGATCTTACAGATTTTACTAGTTCTTTAATAGTTTTTAGGTTTCTCAGACCCATTGTCTTTTTAGTTCAAACTGCACAGTATTAAAAACCATATTTCAAGAAAAAACTCAATCAGTTTCTTCCTCTTACTTAATTTGGGAGGCTTGATGCTGAATGGGGAATGATAGTATGATGTCTACCTGATGACATTTTCCTCATAGATTTCTGTACTGAAAAATCATATATTAGTTGTTCTGCATGGCAACTATGGTCAAACACTACTTTTTTCACATGCCCAATCAATCAAAATTAAGACAAATTTGTGACACTCAAAATACATCTCAAAAGTTACCAATGTAACAAACAATCACATTATTATAAATATTAAATATCATAAAAACTGCAACACACAACCATTTGTTTTTATAATGTTTTCCAGACAGTACATGTGTTTAAAAATTTAACTATTTGCATATAAAAACAACTATCTTGTGCGGGAACAAACCAATGAGTAGGTGGTGAATCTTCCAGCTGAGCCATGCAAAAACATTAGTACACAGAAAAATAAGTGAAAGGGAGCCAAAATATCTCCCCTCTACAGTCAGAAACTCAATTAAGCATATGAAAAAACATAGTCATTAGGGAAACTAGCTTATTTTCTCTTTCTGAAAGGATATAATAAATAACAGACACAACTACAGTGTGGGCCATGTTCAGGAAATCTGTGAGGTCTCTTGGACCACACACTCCCTCCAGAAAGTCACACATATTAGTGATGAAGCAACTCACCCACACAGAGCAATGCTCAGTTCACTTACATATGGCTGGAAAAGGAGAGAGAGACATTCACCAAATGGTTACCAGCACCAAGAACTACCACCATTGCCAGACTCAATGCCAGCTAATCCCAGTGCCATTTGAGGATGCACGAATAGCATCAGGCAATTGTTTAGCATCAAGCACAGGCCTGAACTCCCCAATAATCCAATGTAACAAGAGAAACAAAATGATTTTTAGAGCAAGCCTTCTGCTGACTGCTTCATTTACTTTCTAAAACTTCAAGACGCAAAAGCCCTCAGAACTACAAAGGTCTTTGAGCCACAGTCAGTGACCACAAAAGTGGGTATGGATGATATTGTGACAGCCTACAATGCAAAGGAAAACGAAAACCAACTACTTCCTGATCACGTTATATTACAGAAGAAGGAATATGAAAGTTTTCGTTCAACAGTTTCTTCTCCTCCAACTGGCTGATAGGTTAGGTATGTCTGCCCTTTCCAAAAAACAAATGTACCCTATTTTCAAAACAAGATAGATTACATAGAAGCCATTCAAAAACTTGACTCTCAAGAGATCCATAACCCAGGGGGATGGACCAACTACTGAATCATTTATTCCACTGTGAGGGCATGTGAACTTCAAAGAAAAAAGAAGGAAAAAATAACAGAAAAAAGAAGTCAAGCTTCTGCAGCATAGACAGTTTTATGCTGACTATAGCCATATTTAGTAGCTTTCTGCTTTAATTCTTTATCTCAGTCAAATGAAAACACAAACACACACAAATAAAGACAACTGAAATCAATAAAAACAACTCAAATTATACATGAAAAAATTAAAATTTAAAGCTTAAAATCAGCCTCTACTCACTAAGGACAATGCTGAGCAGCAAAGTTCATTACTCTCTTGGTTCATAGACAAAGACTATTACTACATTACCAAACCATTAATTGAGTAACAGCATGCACATGTTAAAACAAGAGAAACACACAATTTGAACTAGTTAAATTCAGAGCTACGAGGACATATCCAGGATGAAATAATTAATTTAGAGTTATATGCAAAACCAGAACAGTCATGTACAGCAAAGAGACTTTATCAAGTTGCCATTTGTAAGCAGCAGACAGAAGAGGTAGGTGGACCTATTTATTGTTCCTTAAGCAGGACACCAGCCTCACTGGAAGACCAGCACACAGACTGTTTCGATCATCAGGTAATGAGAGAAATGCAAATTAAGAGATACGCTCTTGCTTCTCTCAAGCAAAATCAAGATGCCTGTGGCTATCCAAAGACAACAGAATGCTTCCTGTTCTGAGAAAGGAAGCACACAAAGAGGGGCCACTGGGGCAAGACATCTGCAGGTTTTGCCAGGAGGACCCCAGATTTTGGAGTTTTTCTGTCGAGCCCTAAAATCCACCCTTGCACTGTTACTTGGACCTTCTGCCTTCTCCTCCCTTTATGACTACAGTGCCCCGTGGCACAGGACTCTTCAAGACGTCTCTGTATATTAACCCCTATGAAATGCTGAGTTGTTCCTATTTAATGTAAAGCATTTTTTGTTATTCTTACAAATTATAGTTCCTTTAGAAGAAACAAATATTTGACCATACCTGCTCCCTCTCTAAGAAAGAAGATACATAGTGATCTTCTGAGCTTCTGAGGCTATGCAGAAAACCACAGGAAACAAACTTTAAAAACAATCCTCTGCTTTCTAAAAAAGAAACTTCATATTTCTGAGAATTTGACTGAGGAAGGACACATAATAGTCTAAGTCAGCCCACAAAAAGTAAGTAGCAGATAATTTTGTTTCCCCTCAGACTGCAAACCACTTCACCATACATTGGGACTGTAAGTGATCATTCCTCAATTATCAGACCAACTTCTTCCTACGAGTTGTAACATCTGAAGATCTTCAGAGAGAATGTGGAGTATATTACACTTTTGCAAAAATGGCTATACATATACTGGTCTCTTCAGGTCATAAATGATGCCTTAGGCCAGGCAGACACAAGTCTGATGTACTAGATTTTAATTAACCAGTGCTTCTAAACAGTATTTCACATTATCAGATACAGAAGAACACAACAGAGTAATGATAGCACTGATACTGATCAGTTTTTATTCAGTCCTTTCAGCAAAGGAAGGTACATTGGAAAGAGAGATATTTGTTTTCCAAATTATTTGGGTTTTTTGACTCAAATCTGAACTTTTCATCCTCACTGAAAGAAAAAAAAATACTCTCAATGAATATCTGAGGTCAATGAACAATCAATCGTGATAGCTACCTAGATACAGTGCCACTTTTTCTTTTTTTTTTTGTTTCCGCACAACTCAACAGCAAAAGGCTAAATGGAAAAAAAACCATTACAAAGATTATTTTTTTGTTTACTGTTTTCACACGTCACACCTCAAGTATAAGCCTCTCGGATACAATCCCTGAATCTCTGGCAAAGAACCTTGCACTATTCTTCAGCTAAAAGGCAAGTATCTAAAGAGTAGCTTCATGTTACCTGGCACACTTGTAAGTATAATCAAAGACAGCTGAATCTTCCTCTGTCCATACAGGAGAGGTGTTTTAGTTCAATAGAAGAGCTGGAAAACTTTACTGCCTAAACAGAATAGTTTCCTTTCTCAATTCCAAAATACCTAGCTGTGATGCTGCTGACTGTGACTAATTGAATTTGTCACAGCTTTAATAATCCTTCAGAGAAGAGAATTCTATTTCCTATATGCAAATACATCATCAGTTCAAATATTTGCAGGTATCAAATCATGGTATTTGAACAAAAGAATCCTTCCAGGGTTTCCTACAGCCTATTCTTAAAGCAGTCAGAAAACAAATTTGCTGCACTAACATTAATTAATGTTCACTTGGTGTGTAGAGATCAAAGCAGTTACTATATACAAACATCCCAACAATAACAGAACAGCACTCACAGTTATTTACAACAAACTTCAACAGTCTCACCTACACAAACCGAAATGTTGCCTTTCCTTTCCCACCTCCAAAGCCACACACTTCATACTCTGGTATGTGAAGCAAAGTGTATGGAGTTTAAGTATGAACAACTTACCCTAACAGCAGGTGTAGTTACCAACTACAGAACCTCAGGAAGGAACTTCCTAATACCTGCATGATCCTTGCCTCTTCAACCCAGATTCCACTGCAGTAGCACAGGATAATCTGGGAACTCAACCACCAGTAACACAGAACAGCTTATAACTGGTACAGAACACCATCACTTGCCACTATGATCACTGCACAGGCTTTCCACCTCCTGGTAAAATCGCTTTTCCTCATGCCCCAAACCACTGAGAGGAGGAACATAAAATTGTTTATTTGGTATTACAAGAATAGAGGAAACATTTCTGCGGTAAAACATGAAGCAGCCTACAGATAGAGTCTGGAGGGAAAGGCACTGTTAATTTAACCCTCATATTCACTTTGGAAAACCCAGCCAAAATGTTTAAACGTATTAATACATGACAGAAAAGTAAAGAAGGCATGTGCAACACATGGCTGAGCCTTCATTAATGCCAGATTACCATTTGCTACATTACCACTTCGTATGATCACTATGCAATACGAATTTATGCCTAGCAAGTGCAGACACAAGCACATTTCTGTCAAGTTTGCCTGAGTGGAGGATGCCGCATTCAAGCCAACTTCACATTGGCTGAAAAAGAACAAACAATATCTGTTTAGGTATTGTCAGAGTCACAGAGAAATGAACATCTGACAGAGCAGAAAACCTACTAGTATAAAGTTAACATTAAAACTGGGGATGAAGAGTTATATTTACATGAGACATTTGCTTCGTGTGGTTATGGGTTTTGATCAGCTTACACGTGCCCTAAAGATGTACCATTGAATCAACAATCTAAATCAAGCCAGTAAATCAGTGCCCGTAAGATAAAGAATAACACAGCGCTCTCCTCCCTCTAAACTGCTCTGTCCCCATCAGAGACCTAAACGCTTTCAGTCTTTTCTCTGACTCTGCAGGGAATCTCACGTAGCATGTGTTCATGTAAGCAGTGAAAATGTTTTCACAGGGAGGGAGATGGGCAAAAAACCAAAAAATGTTCATATTAAATACAATTTCACACACACGTAGGAGAAAATAAATCAGAAAAGCCAAGTTAGGATTACAGACCTAGCTGCTTAGATTGCCTAAACGAGACAATATGTATTATCTCATCTGGCAGTTTAGCATGACTGAAATGAAACATAATTTGCAGTTGACGCCAACTGGCAGGAGACAAATGTTCATGGTAATCTTTGTATTTTATTAAGAAAGTACTTCTGTCTTAAATTATATGGAAAGTGGGTTGGAGACTTTCGGTCTAAAAAGTACAAGGGTTGCAGATGCTACCCTGAACTGTTAACTCATAGAAAAATGTGTCTTGAGTTTTTACAATTTAAAAGGACAAATCTAGAATTATGCCAGGTCAAATCTCCTACCCTGTACCTCTGTCTCCAAGAGCAGCCAAAAGCAGATGTCTGGGGAAGAGCATGAGAATAGTGTAATCGTTTAGTCATACTTTCCCCAAATACGCTTGTCTCCAATAATTTGCAGCTCAGGGACTTTCAAAGCCAGAGGTTATGCTTATGTATTTAATAATCCCTTACAGACTCTTTTTTCCATTAGTTTTGTCCATTTTCACTTTGAATTGGTATAAATTTTCAGTATCCACAATATCCCATGGAGTTACACAACTTAATATATGTGCATGACAAAATTCCTCTTTTCGCTATTCCAAACCCAACACCTGCTAGTTTCATTTTCATGCCCATTAGCCTTTCTACTGGTAGAGAAAATGAACAATTTATCCCTAAGCTCCTTGCCATGCTGTTCATGTTTTTATAAAAGTATCACCACATCCCAGTTGTCTCTGCTCCTCACCAATTTAACCATTGAAAGAGAGGAGAGTCATAGTGCTGAAAAGAAGATCCTCATCATGTCAGTAAGTATGAAGAGGATCCCATTCTTTCTTATTCTACATCATTAGAGCCTCAAGACAAATATATTCTTAACTGAACAAAGAAAATAGATGTGAAGTAATGAAAGGTAACCCAAAGAAAAGCAACAAAAATAACTGCTATACGAAACCCAGCACCCGCAAGGTGAAAAACACCAGGCTATTACAGTTAACGAAACACAATATACAAAAATTTAATTACTTGCTTTGTTCTAGAAAGATGTAGGATGAGGAACTGCAGTATTAAATTACTACAGGAAACATATGAATTGGATAACACACAAAGAAAATTTTTACATGTCATGATGATGTAAGGAAGAACACTGAGTTCCTTAGAACAAGTCACAAGTCATGATGACAGATACAGAGGATCCTAATCTGAGGCAGAAGAATGGGGTAGATGACACCATAAGGTCTCTTCTAGTCCTATCTTTGTATGATACTCCTGGGATGTTGGAATCTCTTCTTCTCAATGACTTAACAACAACAAAATAAAAAATGGGGGAAAAAATGGCCTGGGAAAAAAGAAGTTACAACCTGCTCACAAATACTTTATTTATTGAGACGCTTTCCTTGCCCAACTCCAAGGAGCCTGTGTAAAGAATGAAGGGCCACCAGCCAAGAGCTGGAGACGTTTTGTTGAAAATGTGGACTTCTATTCTCTGACCTTGCCTGGACATTCTTTAAATCTGGATGGGCAATGGAGGCGTACTATGCAGAGTACAGTGCACATGAGTATGTGAGACAGTCCCGAAGCACGCTTAAGGATTGTTCATTTAATGTGCAATGCATGCAATGAGAAACAGAAAAATAAGGTAAACTCTTGATAAAGGCTGGTCAAGCACCAGAATATTAGAATATTCCTAAAGCTCTGTTTTAGACTGGACTTTCACTCCTTCACATTAATATGTACCACTCTTGCAGTAACCAAGCTCAAGAAAGGCTGGATATTTCTGTACTCCAAATTCAGCTGCAATAAAAGGCAAGCTCTAATTCAAGCTGTCAGAGCTGTCATGGAATGCGGTCTGGGCCACTTAGATGTAAAGACTGGTTGAAGGTAATTGCACTGATTTTATGCAGTCATGATCATGACTAATGATTGAATAAACATGTATATGCAACACAAACCTCATGCACATTTCTGCAAACTGGATACCTCTGCTAAATGATCTACCATTTCAGCAGCACAATCAGCTGGGCAGACCGTGGAATATCTTACACACCAGCTGTCATGTACTACATCTATCAGTAGCTTAAAAAGCCCCCAAAAACAGAGAAAAATGAGACCTTTGTCAACTCCTCAAAGGTAAACCATACCAGAGAAAAACTAGCTGGAAAAGAATCAATGCACAGAGAGAGAGAGCAAAGAGACATAAGAATGCATGAAACTTTTACTATTATGCCAAATTTGTCCCACCACTTACGCTGAACTTAAAACGATTTTCTAAGAGCACAGAAGCATCTCCACAAATACAACTGAATATAAAATTAAAATATATGCTACTATTTCCAACATGCTAAATGAAAGAATACATTGCTGTATTTAAACTAGAATTTACATTTAAAATTTTCTTGTAAACTTTAAATTACTCAGACCTGCCTGTGCAGAATGGCGTTCAGGTTTTATCAGGTGGTTATTCTGAAATAGAGTTACAATTGCCAAAATTGTCATGATGACCATGTATACCTACTGCCTTATTTTCTGAAATAAGTTTCATAGAAGGCTGCAAGAACTGGAGTATTTGCACAAGATATTCTCCAATATTTATATTTCAAGCATAATTCAGTATGTATTATTCATAAGTACTAAACAGTTGTGAAGAAAGATGCTGCCATTCTTTGCACACAAAGAACTCTGTCGAGATATTCTGTTGTGATGACTGTCACTTACTCTCCCTCATGGGGATGGGGGAGAGAATTAAAAGAGGGAAAATGACAAAACTCATAACACTTTATTAGGGAAAGCAAAAGCCATGCATGTAAGCAAAGCAAAACAGGGAATTCAATCAATGCTTCACATGGGCAGGCCAGTGTTCATCCATCACCAGGAGAGCAGGGCTCCATCACAGGTAACAGTGACTTGGGAAGACAAACCGCCACCACTGCAACCCCCTTCTTCTTCTCCCAGCTTTATTGCTGAGCACAACACTACTTGGTGTGAAACGTCCCTGGGGTCAGTTGTGGTTAGCTATCCTGGCTGCATTTCCTTCCAACTTCTTGTTCACCCCAGTCTACTTGCCATCAAAGCAGGAGAAGCTGAAAAGTCCTTGACTTGGTGTGACTACATCTCGGCAACAACAAAAACATCAGTGTGTCATTAACATTAGTCTCATATGAAACCCAAAACATAGGACTATACCAGCTATTATGAAGGAAATAACTCTAACTCACCTGAAATCAGAATATCAGTAATATCTGACAGAATATGTACTCCTATCTGCAACACCTTCTCTTCTATAGGTACTTTAACTGCAGGAACATAATTATATTTACAACACTGTATATATATATATATATATATGACTTATTAAACATTCAATAAAATCCCTCACTTCGTTATATGAAAGTATTTTTAGTACAGTCTTCCCTCCACACACTAATTATTTGCAGATTATGTATCGAAGCAATACACACATGGTAAGAGACAAAACAAGAGTACATAACCATTAAAGACAAACATATCTACCAACATAAAATACTGGTGCATTATCACAACCGCACACTTCAGTGATGAGGTCAGGTTTAGACAAATGAAAGTTAAATGAAAAGTCTGAAAAACCTGTTTACAATGATCCCAGACACAAGC
>WEKY01043616.1:26695-38646 GCA_013390045.1 Picathartes gymnocephalus
GCCCTCCCGCTCCGCCGCTGCCCCGGCGGTCGCCGGGCGGCTCTCGTCGGCGCCAGAGCCCCGTCCCTGCCGCCACCTCCGGGCCGTGCCCCATCCCGCCGCGGCTGCTCCCCGGCCTGTCCCTACGGCTACAGCCCTGGCCCGGGCAGAGCAGCAGCCCGGCCGCCGCTCGGGCAATGAATGGAAGCGCAGCCAACGATCCCCGTCCTTCCTTCCGTCCTCCCAACCCCGCACAACTTCAGCGGGGCCGCTGCCTCACCTCTGCCGGACAGAGGCGGCTCCTCCGCGCTGGGGCTCCGCTCTCGCCGCCGCCTCCGGCCCGCGCCCCGCCGGGCTCACCCTCCTCCGCTCCCGCCGCGACCATGCACCGAGGGAGGAGGAATGGGATCCCGGCGAGGGCCGACCCGGCCACCCCCAGACGGAGGGAGGGAGCCGCGGCGAGGGGCGGGGAGGGACGGGACGCGGGCGCCCTGCCCTGCCCAGGACCGGCCCCTCACACTGACGTGCCCCGCTCCCACACCGCCGGCCGCGGGGAAGCGCCCGGAGCGGGCCGGGCGGGAGCCGCGGCCATGGGCGGGCTGGCGTGTCCCGGTCTGTCACAGCTGGGGAGGGAGGCTCTGGAAATAGCCCAAACAACCGCTGCCCCGCCATCCTGGCGTTTGAATAACCAAGGGTTCTCCATCTGCCCCGTCCGACAGACAGGCTGAGAACGGACTGGGCAGCACGACTGCCAGTGTCAGGCCCAGTATTACGTATGGCACTTTGCATCACAGTCTGCCCCACCGGATCCAGCCATAGTGGATGCATTGAATGGAAAGCAGGAATGGTAAACAGCAACTCCTCCTATCTCCGAAAATTCCCCTTGGTGTAGACCTTCGGAAATACAATTTACATTGCAAGAAAATGCCTGAAAAGTCTACAATGCTTCTATCGATTTCGAACTTTTTCCCCTCAGAAGAAAAAATTTCCCACCGATATCCCTTTAAAATCACATTTAACACTCTTCCAGTTTCAAAGCCACGCTCTGGTGACCCAGGCTTTTCCAGAACTTTGTAATTTTTAAAATATCTTGAGATGTCTAATGCCAAGCAAATACGTGTCTACAAGCAGTGACACTCATTTAAAGGAACCGCAGGGAAAATGAAGGTTTAGGCTTGGACATGTCTCTGCATGCATCTGCCATCCCCCACTGTTGCACCGTTGTGTAATATGCTGCTCGCTGTAAGTGGATGACAGGTGTCTAACTTCATACAGCTCATCTCAGTGTCAGCTTCACTTGCTAGATTGGAACTGGCTGTTGCAACAGATAAAACCAGCTGCTATGTTGGTCGATAAAATAAATCACTCTGGGTATCTCACAGATATAAATGAAGTGCTACACCAGTGCAAAACTTGATTTGCTGCAGCTAAAGCCATCCTCCTGGGAAAAAGTAAGGAGTTCTCTTTTCGCTGCTATCTGAATGGTATCTTTCACAAACACTGCATTTACTTGAAGCTATGGCTTTTGACTGAATTATCCTTTTACTGCCATCATACAGAAGAATCACTGCAGGCTGATCCTGTTGACTGCTTCGTACTCCAAAGTCTTCAACTCTGCAAGAGAGCATTCCACCTGACTGGACCCACTTGCTGGATCTATGCTTTTTTAATTGGTATCTGCTGCTCAGAAGACCAAAAGTCAGCAAATGTTTTCCCAAGTTCATAGACTGAGGAAGAAAAAACAAATAAAAAACTCCAAATATTATGTTCCAATGGCAGAAACAATAAAAACATATGCAACTCTCCACACTTACTGAAAACAGAGCATATGCTTTCATGTCTGATTATTGTCCAGACTTGTGTCCTTACATTACTCTTCCTCTTTCTGGACAAGTCATCAAATGAAACATTCCAAAAAAAGTTTTATAAGAGACATTTTTGAATGTTCCCATTAGAGAGTCTGAAAATTCATTTTCTACAAAATAAGGGTGTCTTTGTAAAGCTGAACTCTCTGTGACCTTTGAGAGCAGCTACTTTAACATACAATAGGAGACAACTCAAAAGGTCTGTCCAAAAATAAACATCTCTTTAAAGAATATTTTAACCCTAGAAACTTCACACAAGTAGTGCACTGACAACATTATTCGATAACACAAAATTAACTTAGTAGTCATATTAGTTTTCAAAAAGCTATGAGGCCTTTTGCATTCCAGTTTTGGAGTGCACTTTGAGCTAATATTCACAATACATAGGTCTGCTCCTTTTGGATCAGTTTTTTTCTGAAATAGATATATGCTCCATGCTGTTTCAAAAAGATGGAACCATGATACTACATCAATCATGGGAAACCAAGAAGTATAAAGTCTGCATTGCAAATAGGTGTGCAGCAAACATCAGTTTTCTCACTATTAACTTTTTAAAAGATATATCTATTAAGTCTTAAAAAGATAAAGTGAAATGTTAATTGATTTAATAAAGCTTACCTTGAGTGAAGGGAAAGAATTATTAAAGCATTCTTACTATCTTTATTTATGAAGTCAGCTTTTAAACACAGACACCCACATGTGTCCAAATCACAGGTAGGTCTCACAGCAGCTAACAGATTGGATAAAAGAATGATGTTGAGATGGTTGCTGCAGTAGTGGATGCAGTGGCAGCAGCAGTTTTTTCTTCCTTCTCCATTAATTGTTTAAAAACTGTTTGCTATTTAAAAATACACAGTAGGAACAATTATTGCTATCAGTTAGTGGTAATGTGCAGGTTTAGCCACTGGGTAAAGTAATTACTAATGGGAAAGATGACACCTGATAATAAGCAAATGATAACTCAAGGAACACTATGATAAAGTTTTTAAGAAACCTGTTACTGTATTACATGCAATGCTATAAGTCTCAGGGCAACCATGGCTGAGAGCCTTTTCATTTGGGCTAACAGATAGCCTGACCCCATTGGATCCTGTCTGGTCTGCAGCACATATTGTTACAGGTACTTTTTAACATACTACCTGGATGCAGAAACTTGAGTGGCAAGCTCAGTGCATCAGGTTGTGGGGCTTTCTAAGCCTGCGACTTAGAAAAACAGCCACAAGCAGGCACGAGGAGGTAGGAAGCAGCATGCTGAAATCCCCTGATGCAGTCTGAAGGCCGAGGATTGTGACCCCGGCACATCTAAGCATAGCATATAATTTTCTCTAATCTGAACACTTCTTTATTTGGAACTGGTGTGAGGAACTTGGTATTTCCTTCTACCAAAGTAGTGGGGTTTTAATGCTAACTAATTACTGTATTGGCTTTGATATGCAGCTCTAAACATTTTTATTTTGCTTATCTTAAGCCCAACTGCACAAACAAATAACTCATCACCAGAACTTAGCACATATGTATTATCCAAACAGGAAACAGATGTCAAACAAGCTCACTTTGGATTAAGTAATATATGAGATGAAAAAGATGATATAATGTTTTTTTCCTCTTGCTCATAGATCTTTACAAGTATTAACTTCATAGGCATTAATTTGTTTAGACAGTTTTCCTCCCTAAATATTGGTTTACTTATAACCCCAGATAGTAATACCTGACCTCATTTTGATTGATCGATTTAAATTCTCCATGGACTGTTAGAATGAAGGATTATTTTACCCTGAAATTTCCTGAAGTTCACCTGAACAAATACAGCCTTGGATGTGGCCCAGAAAACATTCTCTGAAGGTTGTAAGAATAGAATATAGACAGGGCAGACAAAACAGGATAGCAGAAAGTACAACCAAAGACACTATGACATACAAATGACTAGCAAATAACATAGAGGTTGAAAAGAAGAACAGACACTATTTGGCTCAAAATTACACTCTCACTTAGCCTGTGAATAGTCACTGGAAACTATTAAAAATATTGGAGAAGATACAAAAATTTCTATATAGAGCCTACAAAAAGCTAAAAATTAACAAAGTGAATATCATGTGTGCATACTGGAATTAGTAGTTGGGCTAAACAGCAAATCAATCTCAACTTTTTAAGCTTCAGATATATTCATACTAGATTTGTTCCCTCATTACACTTAGTTTTCTGTTGCTTTTTGTTGTTGGTATTTTGGTTTTATTTTTTAGTGGCTGCTGTTCCAAAATCTTCTCACTGTGGAGGAATGGAATAAATTTTATTATTCTATTCAAATGAATGATCTGACTACAGAAACACACAGGGAAGAATTCTTTTTGGAGTAAAATAATGTTAAGGAAAATGCTGCATTGGGAACTTGTCCCAAGAATTCCAGTGAAAACGGAAAAAGAAGAGTTAAGGAGGCAGAAGATGGTGGGAAATATATGAAAAGGAGGACTCAGCTCTGGAGAAGTGAGAGGAAATTGAGTTGGGACACGGGTGCTATTTTATTGTGGTTTTTTTGTTCTTCTATCCAATAGAAAAGTAAGATGTAAAACATTAGCTGAAATAAATCTTCAAAAGAATGTGTCCTTCTCAAGTAACACTTGTTTTTGTTTGCAGCTTCAAAAATTTCAGTTTCTGTAAGCACTTAGCTATGACATTTAATTTTTCAGTAGATCATTGCTCTAGTGTCAACCAGTATATGGTGTTACAGACAAGAATTTGATGTCTCTACTGTATAGCTAATGACAGTAGGGACAATAAAAAAAAAAAGACATTTGAAGAATGGGGAAACCCATCTGTTCCTACTGGACACTTCAGGAGCAAATGAGAAATGAGAAGAGGCTGTGGTTAAACTAAAAATGTCATTCAAAATCAGCACCTTATGTTGTAGATAATAAAAAAAGGTGGAAGAGCATCCACAGTGGATAACAGCAATACTATATTGAATTGATAGATTTCAGAGGAAAGGAATTTTATAGCTCAGGTCAAAAATAAAGTTTATGTGATAACTGTAGCGATGGATAAAGGAAAATTACTATCTCAAAGTTGTTACATACAGAATCAATTACAGTATCTAGACTTATCTGCATGTGATGACCTAGGGAAAGATCAGTGCTGAGTAGGAGAAAGCACGGAGAAGTCTGCAGAGAGAATAGAAATAGGAAGAAGGTTTGGAATGAAAGACTGGGAGCTGTCTTAAATCATACTGAATTTGAAATGATTACTTTATTTCAATATATCTGGAGACATATCTTGGGATTTTCATCTCTACAGAAGAAAGAAGGGTGGCTCAGGAAATCTAGTTTAATAACCTATTTAGATATGAAGATATGAAGAATAAGTGAAAGGGACAAAGGACAGGGCTGCTCAAGTTTCCGTGGGAAAGCGATGAAGAAAGCACTCTTCCAGACATACAGACCAATGCAAGGCAGCAGCAGGCATTCATCAAAATAAAAACAAATTGAAAAAATACGGTCAGTTAAAACAGTGCCTCAGAGTCTGAGACCTTTAAAAAGAAAGCAACATAAGAAGAGACAAAGGCCTGTGGTGGGTGTCAAGAGATATCTGTTGACCCTGGCTGAGTATTTGGAGGTCTCACATTCCATCTCTGAACCAGGCTTGGTGTTTTGGGGACACTAATTGTTAAACTAATTTGGGACTCTGCCAGTATGGTACAATAGAAGAATCTACCACTGTATTTTAAGAAGGCTGTAATTGAATGCAGACACTCAGGCTCACTGAAGGGACCCAGATTTATCACTGTGTCTAATCTGTATTTTTGAAACACATATTATTGTAACTAGTATGTAAAAAAAATCTGTCTAGCCAAGTAAATGCTGCCTGACACAACAGCAGTAACAGCTGTTTTATCTCCTTTCCCATAATTTGGTGCTCTAGGACAGAGAATATTTTAAAGTGCACTTGGACGCAGTAATTAATGGGAATTTAAATTAGCAGTATCCTTTCTACTGAACAAACCAAGACATCCATTAGGTATAAATAATTAAAGAGGCTGAGTTTTAAATAAGATATTCACCTATTGAAATTCCCACATTAATAACCAGCTATGTTAATCTTTTTCTCTTCTAATGTCCTCCGGAGCGCTAAGAGAAAACATATACATTCAAATGACTAGGCAGGCTACTATGCATAAAACATTTGAAATTACTCTATCAACTCATATATCCAGTTGAAAAAAAGCAACTCTGATACCTTCTTCAACTACGAGCTTATTCATCCACAAATGAGGCATTTTCTAGGACTTTTTCCAAAATATCCTACAGTTCCACTAGCTGTGTTACAAATTATAAAAGGAAATAGCCTAGTGCTATTTCTAGGAATAATATATCTCAAAAATGTTTAATGTTTCATTCATCAGTGTTAACATCATTAGAGATAAATCTCAAAGATTGTAACATTGCCAAGTTTTTCAAAGCAATTTAAAACCTGAAGAAATTGCTTAAGAATTGGGAAGATTCACTCAAACTATCCAAAGAAATTCAGTGAAACAGTCTTGCTACTCCATATTCCTAGTTCCATAATAACTACTTGAAACATTTCTCAAAATCAAAATGGACATTCCTAGGAATTCTGACTTAGGGATAATTCAGCCATGATTACACTAAAGTTTCCTAGGCACCACAGCATGTCAGTGAGAACCAGAGCAGCACAAATCAGAGCAGTTATAGATACCCACTACTCCCGCTGGCAGTTTGTGCTGGTTTTGAGTTAATTTCCACACATTCCCCACATTCAAGGATACGAAGTGGATTCCTAGCATATTTTATGCTTATCTGGATGCTCAGGGTTTTACACACGGATCATGGCATTGCCAGGATGCAAAAGAAGGAACAAACAATGATGCAGATTGTTTTTTATTGGATTCCCCTTTGTTTTAGTCTGGTTTGGTTTTTGTTGGATTCCCCTTTGCTTTGTTTATCCTGTAGACTATCGCATATCCACACCTTACACTCTGATAAAACCGTCCTTACAGAAGTTATAATTATGCCGTCCAGCCCAGGAGTCTGAATTAGTAGTCTATCCTCGTCATCTTGTCAGCCATCTGTAATATAGTATTACAGGAAGCTTTTGAAATCCTTTCCCTGTCTTGTCTTGTGTGGCTCTAGTTTCACTGTTTTCTTTTCCTGCTCCTATCACAAATGTAGTGAAACTCTTCCTATGTCTAATATGGATATTATGAAATAATCACATCCATCTCCAAAATAGGTTAAATGAGCTTTCTACTTCCAGACAGTGCAAAAGAAGGATGGAATTCTCAGGGTAAACCATATTGTCTTGAATCACACTTTCAACCTTGATCGTTGTTTCTCCATCAGAAGCCTTTACTTTCTGTTGTGAGGCTTATTGATTGTAAAGCCAGATTGGAAAGCATGTGGTCTAGCACTTTTGCCAGCAGTATGTATTTTGGTTTATCCAGAACTCTGAAAGTCAATTAAAAACAAAAACAAAATACAAAAGGAGTTGTTCTGTGTTTAAATTTAAGCTACCTGAGAATTAACTCTTTTTCCATCTGCTTGGACCTTGCCACAAGCTATTCCAATACACTCAAAATTAAAAAAGCCCCTAACCTTTGGAAGGCATATTGTACAGCAACATCTTCACTAGGATAATATATTCACTTTTTCCTCAAGGTAGTTAGCACATCATATATAATTTAAAAATAAAAAAATAATAACCTTGAGACAGTTTTAGCTATAGAATATCTGAAATACCCATCAAATATGAATTTTAAATTATAATCTTACAAGTCAGACGTACTCTCTCTGGGAAAAAAGCCTTTGACAGCATTAACACATCCTGTGAGGCTACATCATGTTCATGTTTATGGCCTCACAAGAGCACTAATCTGACATGTGACAGATTAAAGAGATCCAGATGTCCTAAGAAGCCTGGGGGCACACAACTTCATGTCTCTTCCAGAGAACAAAATATATGCAGGTACATACTGACAATAATTTGGAGATGATCTTTTAATGTGGAGGATCACATACAGTCTACATAACCTGGGGAAATCTGGATCTTGCTGAAAGAAAAGATTTGCGAATTGGAAAAATGCTTTTTAAGGTTAAAGCATGTATTTTTGATATGGCCTGCGTACTGACTGACACAGTAGGATTTTCTTTGTCAATCACTAATCACAATCATGTACTAACAATTACAATGTAGCAATTTCCTCTTAACGGGGCAAACTACAGAGTGTTATAATGATAACTTCCTCAGCACGAGGCCATGTGCTCTGAATTTCATCACAAAATAGTAATGTAAGATGTACAAAGAGGTTTAACCACGACTCTTAAAAACCTCCCACACTTTTGAAGCCAGATTTCATTGTTCATTGCAGCACACAACACTAAACTTAAGTGAGCCTTAATATTAGATGCTTTCAAAGAATATACGCTGAATAAACAATGAAGAGTGAGCCACTACTGGCTTAAAACCAGCAAACACACTTGCTAATTTTACCCTACTAGAAGAAAACTATAACCTCAAAACTTGTTCAGAACTCAAAAAATGAATCTATTAAGAAACTCCAAATTTGTGTCAGCACACTCACAATTGCTCCAGTAC
Source organism: Picathartes gymnocephalus (assembly GCA_013390045.1). Taxonomy (NCBI): domain Eukaryota; kingdom Metazoa; phylum Chordata; class Aves; order Passeriformes; family Picathartidae; genus Picathartes; species Picathartes gymnocephalus. Next base: position 35,143 of record WEKY01043616.1, read on the forward strand.
CTGACGCTCTTAATGACAATGCAATAAAATTCTTTTCTGAATAAGACTGTAAAGCCAAACAAATGCAATAAACCCTTTCTTTTTTCATATCACACTGAAGTGTCTTCAGAAAGATCATTGTGCTGCATGAAGCTTCTTTGAAAATATTGTGCCCTTTCATTATAAAATGGCATTTCTGTAAAGTAATACTTGGACTTCATATTTCAGCTTCATAATAGCTTGTATGCATTATTAAGCCACAAAACTTCATCCAGTGTTTTGGCTTTAAATTCCATGTAATTGAGCTTACAAGGTTTTATCAATAAAGACTTGTGTTGACCAGAATGCTGGCTAAAAAAAATTTCAAAAATAAATTTTATGACAGAGAAAACCCTGCTGAAGGAGCCTAATAATTAGGATTTATAGTGTTTTCCTGTAGGAAGAATTGCCCTGCTCCAACTATTCACTGAAACCAGAATCAATCACTTTGTTTGATACGGTATCTCTAGATCAGCTTTAAAAGCATGTGAAAATCAGCCCCATTATAAATAGATGAGACCTATTTAGGAGATTTTGCTGGTCTAGAGGTTGAAGATTCTGGACAACAGGCTGCTAAATTTCTTTAGTGATCCAGCCTGAGGATAAATACATATTTCTCTCTAGTTTTAACTTTCCTTTAAATTAAAGACTGGCATTTTCATAACATTTCCTTTCACCTTATTGTTCATTTGCCCTTTAGGTGCATATCTGCATGTTAGCATAACAGATTTGCTGGGACCTCTAACTCAGGATTCTACTGGTCACATCATAAAAACCCAGAATTTAAATCCCTGTCTTTAAATGTGTTGATGGCTCTCATGGGAAATGATACTTCTTTTTCACAGCCCTCAAAGTTATGTACACTGCACATACTGCACCATCTCATTATAAGGTGTGTAAATTTCTCTTCTATCCCATTGGTTTGTGCATGTTCAGTGATAACCCTCTCTTCTGATGAGTCAATTGCCTTGCCTCTCTGCAAAATAATCAAATAATCTTACTCCCTGCTAATGGTCAATTCTGACTGCACCATAAAACTTGCTTCCACAGTATCTATCCTTGCTAAAGACAGCTGCCGTGGATCACAGACGTAGAAGCACAAGAACAGCCCTTCATTTCTCAAAGATTCTCTCACACACTAAGTTACATTTCATCTTTAACTATGTTGTGTGTAACTAGGAAATTTTAAATTGCATTTTTATGTTTTTCATCTCTGAAAGAATTAAATTAGCTGTTTAAGAACTGATGAATGATCTGTATTAAAACACAAAAGAAAATAATTAGCTGGAGATAACATTAATGAAACACTACAGTGATTAGCCCTAGGACTAATGCTTTTCTTATTTGAACAGATAAGATTAAATCAAAACAATACCTTGGAAACAAACTATTTGCATTTAGATGCAGATGATACTGATATTGCAAAGACATTGCAATTATTGAGAATAATAAGGAAAAAGAAGTAAGAACTGAGAATTAAAATACCACAACTGATTAAAAGTAACCATTGTTAATGATGATGATAACTGTAGGGTGACTTAAGAGAAGAGGAAAGAGAAAGGAAGAAACTAATTACAGAGAAAAATAAGGCACATATTTACCAAGAGCATTGCATAGTTATTACTGCATGCTTTTCCTGCAGTAGCAAAATATCCATAAAGAGGTAGTGAATAAAGAAAATTCCAACTTCCAAAGCCAAAATAATAGAAATTGCTATTTCAGTGTATAAGATCTTACTTAGCTATTACCTACACTGTAGAGCTTGGTATCATAGCCAAATTCAATAATTTTACAGTACATCAGCGGTAGTTCACAAAATAATACTGTGATGGCCACCATGCAGTAACAAGGCTGGCTAACGATCCCACAGAAACCTTTAGAGATGGTGTGTACGTTTTAACAAAATTACAAATTTCAACTAGCACTGTTTCTCTTAAGATTCTTTTTCTAGCTTTTGCTTATGTGGTACTCATGGGACGGTTACACAAGAAATTGGTGGGTAAATTTGCAAAGTCACTGAATGACGAGAAAGCACAGGTCACATCTTAACATCAAAATTAATTCAGCTGATGATCTTTCCTGGGAATCACATTTCATTATGAATTGTTGCAACAGTTGAAGCACTTGGAGAAAATCCTAAAGGAGAAAATTATTAAATATAATTTAGTGAACTAAGAAGACTTACACGTCTTTGTTTTGACAGAGTGATGCATCCTGTTCTGTCGGGGAATTCGCAGTGTGTCCAGGACACAGTCATTTCTAGTGCTGCAAGAAGAAAGGAAAGGTGCAACGTCATGAATAAATGGGTCAATTAAGCAGTTTCTGACCAAGTTCTGACATTGAAAATTAGGATTGAAGTCACTGTTAATATGCACAGTCTATATCCTGGCCTTGAAACAGCAAACAAAAAAACCCAACCTTGCATGGCAAGGTGCTTATGGTTTCCCAGTGATACAACAGCAGCAAAATTAATAAAACCCAAAGCTGAGTGTATATCAGGAGCCTTTATGTGTGTCCTCTGTTTACTGTGTGTATGCCAGTCTTCTGGATTCACACTTTTGGAACAGTCACCCTTTCTAACAAGTTAAGATTCTTGTGGTTTGGCTATCTGATTTCAATCAAAACATCTGACTCAGAGCCAAATTATGGTATTTCTTAAAGTGACTGTAGGCCAAGTGGTCTTCAGAAAGCACAGACAGAGTACATGCAGTTAAAACAAATAAGGAGCACCGTTTTATCTCTCATCTGTCACATTAATTAAAGAATGATAGTGGCCCTGAACCTCCAATAGTGCTATTCTAAACATAGTAAGTGAATCACTCTCTCTTTAAAAAACAGCCAAAGAGGAAACGCTGTTTTATTCTTCATAGTCTGTTCATAAAAAATAAAATCCAGTGAATAAATATTTTGCAAGTTATGGGTCTATTAGATAATTTAAATGACAGGTATCTTTTCTCATGTAAATACAGAGAAAGAAGAAATGTGGAGTAACCCACAAGAATAAAAATCAAGTTTTTTTTTCCCCTATTTTTGTGGAAACCATATGTATTACTAGAGAAGTGGATGGTCTGTACCAGAATTTGAACAAGCGATAACCATGACTTGAAGCACAGATCCAAAAACTGAATAAATATAAGGAGGTTACACATTTAGGCATGTAGTGAATCATCTGCAAAGTCCTTAGCCCCAAAAATTAGTCTTCAATGGAATTATTCTGCATTTAGAACCTGTTAAAGAAAAACAAACATATTTAAGTGTTCAGCTAGAATAATTTGTAAATAACTGAATATGTAAATCCAAGACTTGGATTAACATGGTTGTACAGTAGGTTGAACTACATTCAGCATCTTTATATTGCTTTATTTTTCTCATAATGTTCAAACTAAAGAACTTTAACAATAACATTAAAATTCAGTGTCACTGATTATAATTCATCGTGCTAGCAATTTTAACTATGTCATTAGGATGTCCTGTTGTTTTTTCCCC
>WEKY01043619.1:11067-40067 GCA_013390045.1 Picathartes gymnocephalus
CCGAGGGGGCAGCGGGACCCTCTGGTAACCGTAGGGGGGGGGCCGGGGGGGCCCGTTGTAGCCGTGGGGTGGCATCAGCGGGGGGGGCCCACGGAGCCCGTGGTGCGGCAGCGGCCCGGGGTGACCTGTGGGGGACAGGGAGGTCAGTGCTGGGAGAAAGGACAGAGCCCCCCAAACCCCCTGGAGAGACACGGCCCACTGGCCCTAACCCCCCCCTCCCGAACTTCCCTGCAGGTGCCCACCCCACACCCAGGGGTGCCACATCCAGCAGGTGCCCCCAGCTTAGCGGGGGTCCCAGAAACAGGAATTTCTCCCAGGACCCCCGTGGGCACAACGGGCCTCCAGAACCATGCCAGAGCTGTGGATATATGGAGGGACAGCTAAGGCAAAGATTTTTCAGCTACAGCTTTGCAGTAGCCTGCCTGTGTGAAGTATGAACATTCTCACACACTGAACCACAGCAGTGTAGCTGTTCTCATGGGAAACTTTAGCTACACGAGAGAAAGAATTCTAAACACTTCGATAAGCGTGCTGCACCTGCGGCTGGAGACGTGTTTTACTCAGGACTGGTTCACAGAAATTATTTACACTGTTCAGCCGACGAGAATTTAGAATTTTGGTCAGCAGCCAATCGAGTATTGTTTGTGATGGTATCTACTATAAAAAAGATTTGCTTTCAATAAACTCGGCCATTAGCCTGATGGAACGTGGCGGGGTTCGTGTCGTTTGTCCGTGGGAAACAGCGACACCGACATCCCCGTGGGGGGGCCTGCAGGGTCCCACGTCACCACGAGGGAATCCCACGAAGACCCCAGAGTGGGGGGTGCCACGTCCCCCAGGTCCTGCTTCACACACATCCCCTCCTCCCAGCCCCAGAAGAGACCCCACTCACCCATGGGAGATCCGAAGTGCGGCCCCCGGNGGCATTCCCGGGGGGGGCCGGGGGGGTGGCTGCCCTCCGGAGCCCGGTGGTCCCGGGTGGTGCTGCCCCATCCCGGGCGGCCCGTGGTGCACCTGCATCGGTGGCAGCCCTAGAGGGGGATGATGGAGTTAGGGGTGTCGGGAAGCAGCTCCAGGCACCCCCAGGGGACTGAAATTCCAGGTGGGTCCGGAATTCCAGCTGGGTCTGGGAAGCATGGGGGCATAGGGACTTCTGCTGCCAAAAAGAGGCTGAAAGAGGAGGGAACATAGAGCTTTTCTGCAAGAGGAAAGAGCTTGGATGCAAGCAGCAGGGAAAAGAGATGGGATAGCGAGTGTGTGCAGCACTGGGATGGTGAGGAATCCCCATCCATGGAGATTTTGGACAAGCTCCCAGAGCGATCCAAAGCTGGAGGCTGCCCTGCTCCGATTGGAACAGCCAGGGTCCCCCCAAACCTCATTTTTCCCAATTATCCCATTTTGTCCTTTTAAAAGAAAAAAACAAACCCAAATGATTCTTTCCTCCTGAGCCTGGTTTTCCCTGGCCAGGTGTAATTGGCTCCGCTCAGGCCCCACAGCATCTGCTCCTGGCATGGCCAGAGCAGGATCACACAAATCTCCCCAATTAGGATGGCTCTGGAGCCGTGGGATCAAACAAATCCCAGAGAATCATTAAACTGCACATTTCACAAAATCTGTGCTTTTGAACCCAGAGCTGAGATGCAGACACAGCTCCTTCCCAGCACCACAGGGCCAAAACGTGGGGAATCAGGGAAAAAAAAAACTGGTTTCATTAAATTATTAATGCCAAAATTAGCTCTTGACTTCCTTCCCTGCATCACCGCCTTCCCAGGTGCCTGCCTTCCTTCCTGCCTCCCACACCTTCCCAACTCAACCAACCCCTCTCCCTGCTCAGGTGCCTCCCAGACAGCAACGACTTCCGAAATCCCTGAAATCCTTCAGCAATTGTAGCCCCCACTCTGTGGGTGGGAAAGATGAGAGGAGGAGGATGCCCCCACGCAGCCCCCAGCAGCCCAGCTCCGTACCTGGGTGGTGCATCCCTCCCGGAGGGAAGGGGTGCGGGTGTGGGGGGTGTCCCCCGGCGGGGGCGGCTCCCGAGGGCGGTCCGGGGGCTCCAGCGCCCGGTGGCATCGGCGGGGGAGGCATGGCCGGGGGCATCCCGGGGGGCAGCGCTCCGGGCGGCGGCACCGGCGGCGGGAACGAGCCAGGGGGAGGCAGGCCTGCAACACACAGCGGGCACGGTGGGAAAGGGGACAACAAACCGGGCGGAAAAACTCGGGAAGGGAGGCGGGAACTGGGAGAGGCAATGTGGAAACAGGGCGTAACAGCACCCTGAGCCCCGCCCCAGACAGGAGCATCACCCACCTGGGGGAGTGACCCCAGGCCCCAGCGCGGTGACCACGGGTGTGGGCACGGATGGCGGGGGAGGGGCGTCTGCAAAGAGCTGGTGGGGCCGGTCGGCCTGCGAGAGGGGGTTCTGAGCCGCCAGCAGCCGCTCGGCTGCCGAGCCGTGCCGCTCGCCCTTGGAGTCCTTCTTGAAGGCGTAGGAGACGGTGATGGGGCGGTTGCACAGGTACTGCCCGTTCATGGCCTCGATGGCCGCGTCCGACGCATCGAAGCTCGCAAAGTTGATGAAGGCGTAGCCCTTGGAGTTGCCCGTGTCAGGGTCCCGCATGATCTTGGGAGTCTGCAGGATGACCCCGAAGGCGCTGAAAGTGTCGTAGAGCAGCTTCTCGTCGATCTCGGGGTCCAGGTTGCCAATGAAGATGTTGGCGCCCACGTCCAGGTTCTTGTTGTGGGCCGAGGCCTTGTTCACCCGGATGGGTTTCCCGTAGAGCTTGATCATGTTCATGATCTTGATGGCGTAGTCGGCATCTTCCTCGCTCAGGAACTCCACGAAGCCGTACCCTGGAGGACCCCAAAGGGGCTCAGAGGGACGCTGATTGGGGTTCAAGGGAGGGGGCAAAAGACCTCAAAGGGACTTCATGGGGGACTCCAAAAGAACTTCAGGATGGAAAGAGACTCCCCAGACCTCCCCACTTGATTTAAAACTCCAGCTCATTGAAAACCCCATTTAATTATTGACTGAACCCCCCTTGATTTCATTGAAACCCCACCTAATACTTGATTCAATCCCCACTTAATTGAAACTCTGAGGCCCTGACACCTACTGAGGGACGCAGGATGATTCCCCTCTTCCATATCCCAACCCCATCCCCAGCTCTGCCCCTCCTCAGGATTTGGGGATGCCTCACCCTGGTGCTGGCCCGTGACCCGGTCCTTGGGCATGTGCGTGTTGACCACTGGACCGGCCTGCAGGAAGAGCTCCCAGAGCAGGGGCTCGCTGACCTTCTCGTCCAGCCCTCCCACGTACACCGTGGCATCTGCGAGGAATCGAGGTCAGAGCCGGGACACCCGCGGGATAACGGGGGGCTCGGGGCCGACATCGCTCAAGTCAAAGCCCCCCCGAACTCGAAACCCGCCCCCCACCCCACTCAGCCCTGAATCCTCAGGCGGCCCCTCAGCCCCTCTTTTTCCTTCGGGAAACCAGAGCCCCCAGCGCTCCCCCGGCGCGCCCCTCCGTGTCCCCAGGGAGGCCAAAGTCCCCTCCAGCGCCTTCCCGTGTCTCCAGGATACACCAAGGACTCCCCATTCCCCCCAGAATCCTCCGCAGCACCCCCCGATGCCCTCAGTGCACCCAAAGGCTCTACAGGACCCCCGGGGTGTCCCCCTCAGTGCCCACAGCGTTCCCCGTAGTCTCCCCTTGGCCCCGGTGCCCCCGGGCCCCCTCCCGCCGCTCCCACCCTGGTTCCTCTCCGAAATCGGCCCCGCCGCCATCTTATCCCGCTCCCGCTCCGCGCGCGCGGCGCCGCACGCACGCACGCACGCACGCACGGCGCGCGTGACGTCAACGCGCAAGCCTCGACTTGGTGGGACGGGCCGGAAACGGCGTCACGCGGAGAAGGCGCGGCCGCCATTTTGGGTGTGGGCGGGCGGGGCGGGCAGAGGCCGCTGCCCCTTTGTCGCCGCGTGGCCCTCGCGGCCCGAGCGCCCTCAGGGCCCGGTGGGGCCGGAGGTGCCAGGTCTGGGCTCCCGCAGCGTCCCCATCCCATCCCCGTTCCCATCCCATCCCATCTCCTCCAATCGCCATCCCTGAGCTCATGGAGGCAGCACAAGTTTAATGGGAAACGTCGAGCCCGCAGTGTCCGTCCAGCACCGGGGACACCTCGGCACCCGCCGCTCTGCCCTTCCCGGGACCCCCAAGCACGCAGAGGTAGCCGGGAGCAGCTGCAAGGAGCAGCTGGAGGCACCGGGCTGTTCCAGAGGCCCCGAGTGCTCCTGGCGGCCTCCCAGAGCTGGGCTGGGCTCAGGTGCCCGCCGGGCTCTCAGTGAGGTCTCCACATGTTCCAGGCACGGAGCCGGTCCTGCAGCAGCTCCAGCTCCTCAGCCAGCCCGGCCAGGGATGGGGCCAAGCGCCCGCGCTGCCGAGAGACCGCAGGACACAGGACGTGAGGATGGGACAGGAGCACGGGGACGAGAACACGGAGAGGGTGGAGTGTTCATCACGGGACAGGGACACGAGGGTGGTAACACAGGGCAGAATGGCCAGCACAGCACAGGGACATGCGGTCCATCCATCCGTCCCTCCCGCCCTCCCCGCTGCTGGACACACACATAGGATGAGTTGGATGAGTTGGATGGACACGAGCTGGGTCCAGCCTCACCCCCAGCCCAAGCAGCGGGACCCCCCAAACCAGGACCCCCCCAGGCCCCAGCCTTCCCCCACGGCCCAGTCTCCCCAGTACCTGTTCCTGGGGCAGCCCCCTGAGGTAGCAGCGGTGCCAGAGGCGGATGCAGGGCCCAGCAGTGCAGGGCAGGAGCAGCCCCAGGGGGAGCTGGCAGCCCCCCAGGAGCCCCCCCTGCGTCCCCCGGCTCTCTGGGGGGGAAACCCGGTGTGGGGGGCGCAGAGGGGGGCGGCTCTGCCAGGGCAGGGGGTGGGGGCACAAGGAGCCCTTAGCCAGCATCAGCACCAGCCTGGGCCCCCCCCTCGGGCAGGGGTCTCCAGGCTGGGAAAGAGGGGGAACAAGGATTAGGAAAAATGGAGGGAAATCCAGCAGGGTTGAGGGATGAAGGATTAGGGGGAAACAAAAAGGGGAGAAATCCGTTGTGAACGGGAAAACGGGAGGACAAGTGGGGTGAAAAAAAGAGGCATTAGGAATAAAAGGGGCTGAAAGAGGAAACGGAGGGAAACAATAGGGATTAAGGGGAAAAAGGGAGTGAAAACGCAGCCAGAAGGACAAACTGGGAGGCAAAGGAAGGGAGGGTGCAGCCCCCTGCCCCACCCCAGCCCAGCCACACTCACCGTGCCTGGGACCAGGGACTCAGCAGGGGCCGGGGGTCCCACGGGGTTCCGGAACCGCTCCCGCTGCTGCTGCCGGGTGTAGCGCCGGCCCCAGGCCCAGACCGAGGGGAAGGTGCAGGCTGGGGGGCCTCCCCTGTGCCCCCCAGGGTCCTGCCAGTCCCCCACGGGCCGGTAGGTCTGGCTGGGGAGCCGGGGCTGCGGGGGAACAGTTGGGAAGTCAAGTCACCCATTTGGGCTGGGGAAACGGAGGCACGGAGGGGAAAAGAAGGGGTAAAAGGAGAGATTCTGGGGGTGCCCATCCCCAGTTTGGAATGGGGATGGAGAAACTGAGGCAGAGCGAGGAGAAGGAGGGGTGAAATGGGAGGGTTTGGGGCAATGTGCCCCTGCCCCTCACCGTGCTGCCGCGGCCCCGCTGGCGCTGGCAGCTGAAGCGGAAGGTGCTGAAGTAGGGGCTGAAGCTGCTGTCGTGGAGCGCCAGGAGAAAAGCCTCAGTGAAGCCAAAATCTGCCGGGAATTGCCGCAGGAGCTGCCACGTGCAGTCCAGGAACAGCAGGAACACGGGGGCCTGGCAGGGATACGGGATGGGGTGGTCTCACCTCCTCCCAAGCAGGGTCCCAACTCCCGTCACCCCGGTGGGACAGGAATGGCGGGGGAGGGGGTCTCACCTCCTCTCTGGGGGTGTCCCGGCAGAGCAGACCCAGCCGGCGTGGGAAGGGGTGTCCGGCTGCCACCCACTCCCGCTGCACCAGGCTCTGGAAGCCAGGCAGGGAGCGGGCGTGGGGGTCCCCCAGGAGCTGCACCAGCGAGGCCAGGAGGCAGTTCAGGTCCCGGTCTGAGGGCTCTGGCAGGGGGCAAGGTGGTGAGGAGGGGATTCCTTTTCCAGCCCCCTCCATCCTTTTCCGTCCCGGTGCCTTCACCTTGCAGGATCACGGAGCAGCACTTCCCTGCCAGCAGCGACAGCACCTCCACAGCTTTCCTCAGGCAGGTGCTGGGGGGCAAAAGCAGGGCTTCAGGGCACCCCAAAATGCCACAGTCGCCCATTTGGGTGGCTCATGCACCCACCACAATGCCCCCATCACCCCGCAGTGCCAGGTGGGCTGCGGGGGGGGACATTCCACCATGGGATTTAGGGTGAATTTCCCCCCTACACCCCAAAATACCTTCCCACACCCCAAAGAGCCCCCTTGTGCCCTGCTCACCGGACGTGGTCCAGCCAGCGTGTCCCCTCCAGGGCCGAGAGCCACTTCTCCTCTGCCACCGCACCTGGATCCCACGCGATGGGGTTTCAGTGGAGGGGAAGGCCCAGCCCCCCGGGGGGCTTGGGGGTCCCCAGGGTCCGCCCGGTGCCACTTACCAGGCAGGCAGAGCGCCCGCAGCCTCAGGTGGGCGAGCTGGATGTCGGCAAGCGTGGGCAGCTCGGCCGTGTCAGCCAACACGCAGGGCCCGCGGCCCCCCAGCAGCAGCTCCTCCAGGCACCTGGGGGGCACAGGAAGCGCCAGGTGGGGGCACAGGAAGCCCCAGGTGGGGCCAGGCTGGGGGCACACCCTCACCTCCCCCTGGGCTCCCTGGGACTCACCTCATGTCCTCGCTGCCGGGCTCTGAGGCCGGGTGAAAGCCGGCAGCTCTCAGCAGGTCCCCCCCACCCGGGTGGTGCCAGCACAGGCGCTGCAAGAGAAACGGAGTGATGCCCCCACATCCCCCTGCCAGTGCCCCCCACCCCGCCAGGACCTGCCCAGGCACTCACAGGCACCCGGCGCTCCTGAAAGTGGGCAAAGGTTCGCTTGAGGTCGTGGTCCAGAAGCCCGCTGGGCACCCACAGGTACCGGGGGAGGCTGCGGGAAGGGGGGGGGGGACACAGGGTGGGGGTCCCCCAAATCACAGGTGCCATTTCCAGTGGCTCAGGCCGTGCTGGGGGGCTGCCGGGGCTGTACCTGGGGGCCATGTCGAAGCGCTCATTGATGGCGCTCACCCTCCAGCCCGCAGCGCCGAGACGCTGCAGCTCCTTCTCCCAGTCCTGCAGGCTCTCGAAGAGCAGCGTGGTGGATGAGCCTTCCTCCTCATCCTCCTCCTCCTCTTCTGGGGGCCGGGACCAGCCATCGTGTCCCTCGGCAGCATCCCCCAGCCACGCAGCTGCCTCCCGTGCCTGTGCGATGGCATTGGCCACCTGGCAAGGGCGGCCACGGTGGGGTGTGAGCCCCCCAGGCTTCCCCGGAGCCGCGGGGTACCCCAGAGTGAGGGTGCAACACTTCTGCACCTCCCCGGCGCACCCGGAAAGCCTGCGGAGCCAACCCGTTCTCAGGGAAGGAGAAGCGGAGCAGGCGGAAATCCCGACAGAAGACGGCGAGTTCCTCGGGGATGAACTTGAGGGTGGAGGTGGCTGTCAGCACCTTGGGCTTGGAGAAGCTGCTGGCTGCGGTCAGGGGGATGAGGCTGTCAGGGCCAGCCGAGACCTGCCCAGCTCATCCCTCGTGCCCACGGATGTCCCCATTACCTGCCACCAGTTTGCGGATGCAGGGCAGGACCACCTCGTCCTCAGAGCGCAGGAGGCCATGGGAGCCAGGAGCCTGCGGGAGAGTGGGCAGAGCTGGAAGCTGCCCCAGAGTGTCCCCCCCAATCCCAGGAAGGGTGGTGGGGATGGATCCGGACCTAGCTGTGCCTGCCATGGCCCTGGTGCCTTGTCCCCCACTATGTCGGGCAGTGAGGAGTTCCCAGGGTGAACACGGCGGGTTCCGCAGTCAGCGAGCCAGGATGGGCTGGGCTGGAGCTGGGATGGGGCTGGGATGGGGCTGAGTGGGGTTGGGATATCACTGGCTGGGGGCACAGATGCAATTAGGCTGGGGGTCAGGATGGGATTGGGATGGGAGTCAGGGGTGGGGTGGGGCTGAGCCGAGGGTCGGGCTACGGTGGGATGGGTCTGGAATGGGATTGGGATACGGTGGGATGGGGTCCCCCCGGGCAGGCGACGCGGGGTCCCGTTCCTGGTCCCGCTCCCGCTATTCCCGGTGTTCCTGCTGTTCCCGTCGCACCTGGCCGGGCAGGAAGGCGAGGCGGCGGTTGGTGCAGAGCAGCGTCCCCGGGACGGAGCCGNGCCGTTCCCGCAGCGCTGTCGGGCGCCCGCCGCCTCCTCAAGCACCCGCTCCCCTGCGGGGACCGGCACTGGGTCCGGGGCTCCGAGCGCCCCGGGCCTCCCCAAGACCCCCGGCCCCCGGCCTCGGCCCTACCTGGGAGCCCGGGGAAGGTCGGGCGGCGGCCGCCCGGGGCCGCGCTCATGGCGCAGGGACTTTGGCCGGGCGGGCCCGGAGCGCCGGGGCCGGAGCGGCCCGGGAGAGAGCCCCGAGCACCCGGCCCGGCTCCGGCATCCCGCCCTCCACTCCGGCATCCCGCCCTCCCCTGGCATCCCTGCCCGGGCATCCCGCCCCTCGGGGCCCGGGATTCCACGCATCCCGACCCCTCGGATCCCGGCACTCCGCCCCCGGCCATCCCACTGCCCGGTACCGGCGGTGGGAAGAGGGGGCAGCCCGGGGGCGGGAGCTCCGCAGGCGGACGGGGAGGGGGCGGCCTCAGGCACCCCAGAAGTTCAGCGTTGGGTCGGGGGTACAAAGCCGGCGACCCCGTCAGGGACGGGCGGTTCTGGGGTCCCCGCAGCCCCGCAAGCGCTGCCCAGTGCAGGGGAACCCCCAAAGCCCCCGGGATGGGGGGCGCGGGGCCTCTCCCGGGCGTACGGCAGGAGAAGCTGCTCGGTGACTCACGGCAGAAGCACGGAGCCTTCTCCTCCCAGCCCAGCAGCCGCTCCCAAGCCAAGCCGGCCCCGCTCCCGCCGGCCCCCGCCTCGCCCAGCCCCCGACCCCGCACCGGGCAGCAGGTGGGTGGTGGCCCTGGGGCTACCTGTGCCACCCCCCAGTGCCACGAGACCTCCGCGCCCCCCAAAACCCGAGGTAGCAGTAGGATAAATCCTGACACAACCCAGGCACGCGGAAAACTCAACGGAACTCCAGTTCCAACTCTGATTTTTGGTGTATTTTCCCCCCCCCGCAGATTTTTAGGGCAGTCTCAGCTTTGGAGGCTGCAGCTCATGCACCCCAATTTTCCTCCTGCAGGAGGATCACCTGGCAGAGGTTCCCGGGGCTGCGTGGATAGGCTTTTAGCTCTGGCACCTGGCAGATGAGAGGAATTTCCTGGAGGCTTTGAGCCCGGAGCTGCTCCAAGCTAGGACGGGGTCAGTCTGGGCCATGACAGGAGGAAAGATCCTGGAAGAAAATCGTCCGGCACAGACACGCTGCTGGGCATGGAGAGTCCACTCACAATGCCGGGAGGAAGGCAAAACAGCGGGAGCTGGGAGAGAAAATCCCGCTGGCAGAAATCCTACGGGAAACTGCTCCCGAGGTCCCACCTTCCGTGATCCATCTCCAACCACCCCCAAACCTCTTTTTCCTCTTTCATTTAAAGCTTCAGCCTTCATACGGCCCATGCTGGATTTTATCCCTAATTTTGTCCTGAGATTCGGGTACCAAAGGGAGCATCCCTCTGGGGTGGCCTTGGGATGCAGCTGGGGAAAAGGCTCCAAGACCAGGAAGGATGGACAGAAACAGGGAGGGAAGAGTGTTTGAGGGTGTTCTTTTTTAAATGAAAGCCAAGAATTAGTATCAAAATGGAATCACGCAATATTAATAATAACCCCCAAAATAAATAATAAATAATAACCCCAAAAATCCCAATAATTGGATGGAGAAGGGGATGAGGAGCAGCTCCAGGAGGGAATTGGGGATGAAGGAGCCTTAGGTGCATCAGCTGAAGGTTTTTATTGTCAGTGAGTCTGTGGTGCCACAACAAGGCCACAGGTACAGCCCGAGCGCAACGCTCCAGCCCTGTTCACCAGGAGGCCAAATGTCACCAATTAATCTGGAATTAATTTAAAAAAAAATTAAAAGGGTTTTTTTTTTGGGTTTTTTTTTGGTGAATAAACCACTGCAGAATTAATTCAGGTCACTCGGCGTCGCGTTAGTGAGACCCAAAGCTGCCCCGGCCTCCCCCGCCGAGGGGCCAGGGAATGGCGAAGGTGAATCTCATTTAATCAAATCAAATCAAATCTCATTAACGGGTTTTACACACGCTGAAAGACAAAGTTTTCCTCCACTAGGATCCGATGGCAGCAATTTGAATTCCAACCACACCAGTAAGTGCACTTAGCTTGACCTTGGGGTCACACCACAGTCTCCCCGTCCCCATGCCCGTGGAAAAATCCCTCCTGGGGGACAGGTTTGGTGCTTCTCCTCCCGTTTCGGAGTTTTCCCTCCAGGACTAGTGCTTTTCCTACGGGTTTTCTGCCTTCTCCTTCTCTCTCCTCCCACAAACCACCCAACAAGTGAGTAAGTCTGGGGGCTTCCCATCCCCACCCAAGTCCAGCATCCAGTGGGACGGTGCTAACCAAACCAGAGAGAAACTCCCCCAAAACCCGAGGAACAAGTGGTGAAGCATCACCTCCCGCCCTCCCTGCCGTGCCCTGGGGCATCCCTGCTCCCGGTGCTCTGCTCCCCTATTGGGAGGATATTCCCAATCCCAAAATAAAGCTGCTGCTCCGATTTTGGGGAAAATAAACATCAGAAACTGGCATTTGAATCAAGTCCCCACAAATAGTGAAGGGTCTGGGTTGGGTTTTAACCATTTCAGCTTAAAATTTGGGGTGAACCGAGTTGGGGCAGAGCCTGTGTGGTTTAACCAGCACTGCACGTCCCTGGCCTGGGGTGAAAGTCCATTGGAATTCCTGAACTTTGAGGCAGTAACGTGGAGTTTGTTCTGAGTTAAGAGGAGCCAGCTGGAGTGGGTGTCACACCCTCCCCTTCCCACAGCTTCAGCCATGCCTGGGGATTTTACAAAACCAGGGAAAACAACTTACACTGGAGTCAAACCATCCCTGGGGTGTCTGAAACTCGGATTTGAAAATCTGTGTGACAAGGAGCGTTGCTGGCTGGACTCCAAGTGTTGGGATCCCACTAGGAAAGGCCTTATTTGGGGGCATTTAGGTGTAGGAAAGGCCTGAATTCAGGGGGTTTTAGGTCTAAGTTAACATTTTTAGGGCCAAGTGTAAGGCGTTGGGTGATCCCCCGAGCTCAGCACGCTTCCAGCTCCTCTGCCCAGGCCCTCATCCTTTCTCCTGGAAATGGCCATGGGAAGGAAGGGCTTGCATAGTTTGATGCCTTCTGGAAAATCAACCCAAAAACAAAAACGAGGGAATGTTGTAAAGCTCTGGCTGAAGGATAGAACTCCTGTTTTATTTCTGTGTGATAGGAAATGCTGCACCTCACTCCGTGCAGGATCGGGCCCGGTTTGGGAGCTGCAGTTACCAAAAAAACCCAAGGAATTCTGTGCAAACATTGCAGTGCTAAAGTGAATCCCACCCTGGGAGCCAGGGGTCCGGGATGGGGTCAGGAATGGCGCGGGATGTTAGTCACAGGAGGATTTTACCTTACTGTTCTGCTTTTTAGCCCTGTTATCAAAAATATGGATTAATTCCGCAGCCTAAAGGTCAGTTGGTGGCTCAGCACAACGGAGCCGAGTTAATCAGGATCAGAGGTAGTACAGAGTAGCTGTGCTCAAGTACGAGTTACATGGGGCTGTGACCCACCCCCGGCTCCACCCTGGGACTGGGGGTGCTCTGGGACCCCTTTCCAGTGGGGATTCCCGGGGGGATTTGCCCCACACCACTGGGAATTCCTGGCAGGAGACGCCGACCCAGGATCTCACCTCGGCTCTCCCGTGGGCTGGGGGCTCTGCACAGGAAGAGAAACCTCCAATCCCTTGAGCCCTGGGAGTGGCCCTGGCTCCCCCCACCTCAGAATGAGTTTAAAAACAACATTTTAAAACCAGAGTTGAGCTCGTTGGTGAGGGGAAGGGGGGGGGGACACAGCCCTGAGCCCGTCCTGGTGCTCGCAGTCATTTGGGACTGGGTGAGGGGGGAGTCCATCCCACCCCACCTCACCAATGTCCAACTCCAACGTGGTGTCGCTCAGTACCAGCAAGAAGAAATACAGAATAAAACCAGTGTTAAAAAACTCCATTAAAAGGTTTGTGACGCTCAAAATGGGGCGTTTTCACCCCGTCCCAGGCGGTCAGGAAGCAGGAAGGACCTGGCGGGAGCTGCTCCCCCTGCCCGCTCCCAAAGCTTTGGTCTGGTTTATTGAGTTTTTGAGGAATTCTCCCCCTGTCACCCTGTGCTCCGACCCGAGCAGCCCCCACTGTCCCCAGGCACCCCTGGGAATCATCATCCTCCTCCTCCTCCTCCTCCTCCTCCTCCCTCGCAGGGGCTCCGGGAAAGCAGAGTTTTTCCCCCCCCCTCTCTCCCTCCTGCACCCCCATCAATCCCAGCAGCCCCACACCATTCCCAGCCCATCCGGCCGAACGCCTGCTCCCACCTCCCTCGGAGTGGGAGAGGAGCGTGGGTGGGGGGGGGGTCAAACCAAAGTGGGTCTCTGTTATTGCATTGCCCACGTCCCACGGGTCCGGATCCGCACAGGGGGAGCTCCGTCAGAACCTGTGCACCAGTGCCTCCCGCTCCCTGCGCCGCAGCTCTTCCTTGTAACAGCAGGAACAGAAATTCCCAGTCTCCGGGTGTCCATAAAAGCTGCAGTTGGGTTGTTTGCACTTTGTCTGCTGGATGTTGTAAAGGGCTTGGCTTCTCGTTTTATCCACTGTTCCTCCTTTGTCTTGCTCGAGGAATTCCCGGCAGCCGTTGCTGTGCGGGGCGAGGCAGCCGGAGCCCTCGCCCTCTGAAGGGAAGGGAGGCTGGATGTCCATGTCCGTGGGGGAGAACCGGCCCAGGTGGGCAGGGCCGGGGGGGCAGGGGCCGAGCCGGCCCTGGTGGTGCCGGGGCAGGGTGGCGTAGGGAGGGAGGCTCCCACAGGGCCCCCCCGCCAGCTGCCGCCGGCCCTCAGGGCACCCGGGTGGGTGCAACCCCTCAGCACTGCCCATGGAGGGCCTGGGGAAGGTGAAAACGCCGGAATAGCCGGCGGGAAAAGCAGCCATTTTAGCACCCACAGCCGGCTCCAGGGGCTGGGGAGGGTAGCTGGGGGGTGGCTGGGAGAACACGGGGCTTGGCATCGCCTCCTCGCCCCGCTGGGCACCCACCTCCCCTTCCGGCCTCTTGGCTGGGGCAGTGCTGCCCAGCGCCTTCTTCTCCGCCTCCTTCTGCCTCTGCTCTGCCAGGAAACGCTCCTCAGCATCCAGGAGGTACCTCTGGATCATCTCCTCCTGGAACTGGTGCCGGCTGCTGGTCTTGAGGTGGCTGGCGAAGATGAACTTGCGCTCGCCCTGCATGGCGGCGCGCAGGATGCTCAGGCTCAGCCGCACGTCGCTGCTGTACTTGGAGGGATCCGACGGCTTCTCCGGGGCTGCTTTACCTGGACACGTTTTCTCTGCAGGAGCTAAGTCTCCTGGGGAACATTCCTCTTTGCTGCCTTTCCGTGCCTTCAGGGATCCTTTCTTCTTCTTCTCCAAGGTGTCTCCCTGCCCGTTGCTCACGCCGCCCTTCGCGGCTTTGCTGTGCATCAGGCCCCCCATGTTCTTTTTTAGTTTGCTGCCCAGAGTCTTCCCGAAGCTCCCCAGCTTGTTGGCTACCGAGTCTGCCCGTTTTTTATCCTTTTCCTTCTCCTTCTCCCGCTCTTTCTTTGGTTTCTCCCTGTCCTTGCCTGCCCTGGTGCCCCCGTTGCTGGCAGAGCTGCTGCACACCGACTCCTTGTCCGACTCGCCCGACTCCGCTGCCGAGCGAGCGTCGTCACCCGCCGAGGCCGTGGGGGATTCTGGCTGAGCCAGAGGTGCCTGGGGAGGAAGGGAAGACAAATATCAAAGTCTAGAAACTCCTCAGGTAAAGAATTTCAGGTGGAAGGTGAAGCAAAGGAGGTGGTATTGCTTGGAACGTGGAGGGGACGGCGTCCGGACACACTCAGAGAGGTGATCCTGCACATCCCTCAATATCCCCGTGGCACCCTTTCAACCTGAGATATTCCAGGATCTTCTGATTCTATTCTGTGATTCTATGATAACCTCCACTTGCTCGAGGTGTCAGGTGCAAAGCCAGCGAAGAGGAGGGCCATGAACCAACAGCTCCTGTTTGTTTGGAGCATGGGGCGTCCCTGAGGGGCACGGGGGCTTCTGGGTCGTGTGAAGGCTGAAAATGGGCATGAAAAGCTCTATGGAAAAGGTGCCCACTCGCAAAACGGAGTCACTTCCCTGCTCTCTGAGCAAAATCAGCCACAATTCCTGTGAGCACAGAACCCCACTTGAGGCAGAGCCCCCCAGGTAAGGCCCCACACCAGCTTCCCTGTAGAGAGGAGGGTTAAATAATTCATAGGTAAAGAAGATCCCCCTGGTCCCTTTACCTGCATGTCACAAGGCAACGTGATCCATCTGACATTCATGTAGCTGTGCAGCAGGTGCAGTTTGGCCTCCAGTGACAGTGTCACGCTGGCATTGGAGCGGGGTAAAACCACAAGTTAGAGCCATTTCCATTTCCCACCTGGAAATATCTCCCCCCATATTTACATTATTCCCTGTGTTACGTGTTTAAATGGGTGTTTTCCTACAGCAGGTCCAACGGTACAAAATGGACAATTATGCAGCTTTCCTCTCGATGAAAACTCAAAGGGAGAAATCAGATTCCTCCTCAGGGTCAGCTTCTGCCTCAGCCATAGGAACTGCTGGGACCAAACCATGGTGAGACCTGCCTGAGGTCTCACCCAAACCAGGCACGGTCTGGTGGCCACCACCCTCCCCACTCCAGGGGACCCACGACACAGGGATTTGGTGGTGAATGGAAAAATACACCATTTTTTGTTCTACTGTGACAGAAGATCCTCCCCTGCTGCTGGTGCCTTGAGCTATGCCCAGCCCAGAGCTCCAGGATGTGGAGCATCATCTACTTACTATGTGGGAAAGAAGCTCGTGAGATGTCACAGCCCTACCCAAATCATATCAAAATGAAGGAAAATGAAGGAAAAGTTGCTCCATCCCCATGAACAGTGTCATTCCCCGGGCACAACTTTCATCCAGCACAAGAAACCCCAGCTGGGGCCAGCACTGGCCCCTTCATCCGTGACCTCTCTGCTCTGCAGACCACCCGGATCACCCTCAGTGGAGCCTCACCCTGGATCACCTGCAGATCACCCACCTGGCCAGCTTGACATTGTCACTGTCGTCCTTCCCCCACTGCCACTCCTTCCCGGGATCCACGGCGAAGTGCACGGGGAGCAGCTTGTGCTCAGAGTCCGTCAGGGGGATCACAGCTGCCCCGGGACAGAAATGTCACCTTTACAGCCCAAAAGGACAAATACTCCACACTTGGAGCCAACTCTGAGCACCCACCAGGAGCGTCGTCACCTCTGATGGGAACGGGCTCACGGCAAATCCCAGTGACTGCCAGTGCTTGGGACCATGGAGTTGTCAGAGCACCATGGAATGCCTCATGACCCTCACAGGGAAGAATTTCTTCACAATATCCCATCTAACCCTGCCCTGTGTCAGTGGGAAGCCATTCCCCCTTGTCTTGTCACTCCAGGCCCTTGTCCCAAGTCTCTTCCCAGCTCTTGGAGCCCCTTTAGGCCCTGGAAAGGCTCCAAGGTGAGGACACTGCAGGTTTTCTGGGCTAACAGTGCACATTGATGGGTCCTGGCCAGCTTTTCCCGCCCCCCAAGCACTCCCAAGTCCTCCTCCTCAGTGCTTTGTTCACCTGAATCTCATCACCCACCTTGATCCTTTGTGTTTTCCTTCTGCTCCATGGAGACCAGGGCAGAAAAATGGGCTTGGTCATAAGCCAGAACCAATGGAGACCGGTGGCATTTGTTGGCTGGGACTTCCAGGGGTAGATAGATCCCTCCAAAGGGAATTGGGGCAAACGCTGGGAAGAAACGAGGGCAGTTAGTTCTGATCACAGGTTCAAGAGTTCAGAGTTGTTTGTGCTGCAACTGCTCCAGAATGAGCTGTTTGCCTCAGTCGAGGGCTCACCTGCAATTATCTGTCATCTCAAGGGACATTAAACAAAACCACAACCCAAAATAGATGTTTATTTTACATCAGGAGGATGTAAAATGTAGAATGTACTGGTATTTTCTATAAAAAGCCCTCCTCTTCACTCCTCCACAAGACAAACTTTGCCCACAGAACGATGGAAATTGATTAACCTCCTCTGACAGGAAATTGAAGCTGATGGTGGAAAATCCACCACCCCAGGAACGGAATTTCCCATCTCTAGATGTGGTGGCAGGGGAAAAAGAGGTAGAAAAAAGAAAAAAAACCTCATGTGGATGCTTCTTAAAGCAGCAGAAATCGGGTTAGGACAAGCCTGGCCCTGGCCCCTCTGTGCGTTCAGCTGTAGAAAGTCAATTTTCCCCACTGTGCCATTCCTGGTCCAGCCTTGAGGGCAAAGAGGGCCCAGGAAAATGCAGGGTAGAAAGGAAAGGTGCAGGATAGATCAGAGAGGCTTTGGGAAGGAAAGGTAGGTCTCACCCTCGCCGCCCGAGTCGCGCAGCATCGTGTCTGCCACCACCACGATGGGTCTCTTCAGCACGTGGGCCAGGACAAAGACGTGGAACTCCTCCAGGCTCTCGTACACCGGCTCCTCTGAGCTCTCCACCCTTGGGGAAAGGAGAAGTTGGATGTCATGCCTTGGATATTCGACCATTTGCTTTGTAACACCAGGAGGAGGTTCCACAGGCAGCCATGAGGAGGTGGGTGGACAGCACTAAGGCTGATCTCAGTGCTAATCTGAGGGTTTGGGTGTAGATTCCCAAAATGTCCTGCTCCAAGACAAGGGTTTGTGCCCAAGGAACAGCCAGCTGCTGCCTGGCATTGCTGGGAGTCCCTTATCAAAGGAGCTGGACAGCTGTGGCAGGGAAGTGTCCTTGAAACAGAAGTGAGATGGCAAAAACTCTCAGCTCTGCGTTATTCTCTCATTTCAGAGCCAGCAACACAAGGAAACACGAGGGAAAGATTTATTCCCTGCTCAATCCATGTGCTACCCCACAGAAAAAAAAACGTGCAGCACCAAAATCCTTTCCTGGGATGCTCTACGTGCCTTGTGTCTCCTCGGGATCCTTTGTCTTTCCCCTGAAACCCTAAGCAGACAGACCAAGGCAGACCCCCCTGCCCTAGCCTGGAGCACCACGAGGGCTGTGCCCTGACGGGAGATGTTCCCTGTTTTACACCAGGACATGGCCTCTGCTCCGTACCCTCCGCAGCCGCCGCCGTTGGTGCCGTAGTGCACGCGGGGCTCGCTGGACGCCAGCTTGATCAGCTCGTTCCACTCCTTCTGCCACTCCTCCTCTGTGTAAACCAGGCCAGACTGAAAAACAGCAAAGAGAACCCAAAATCCTCCAAGTAAAGCTCTTCCAGTTGCTCGGGTTTATACCCCCAGCACAACTTTTCTCTACGGATTTATGCAAAAACAATCAACATAACTCCGCACCACGTCCTCAGAAGTGCTTCCCAATATTCACCCAAACTTCCCCTCTCAATTTAAATCCAGGCCCCTTGTCCTGTCACTTGTGCCAAGACCCTTTCATTTTGCTGAGGTTCTGACTGCAGGACACCCCTTAGCACAGCACAGTCCAATGGCACAGCGGGGAGCTGCCCAAAAATTCCAGACCCGACAGGGAGCACCTCCCAAACCCATGGGATGTTTTCCCAGCGTGTTCCCCTCGGCAAAGAGGGCCCAAACCAACAGGCAGTCGGCTCCCACCTCCTTGTTCTGCTGCGTCTGCTGCCAGCGCCATCTCCGCCTCAGCGCTTCCCGCTCCACTCCCTTGTCCATCAGGGTGTAGAGGGATTTCCGGAGCATGAGATCCCGGTCGTGGAAGCCCCACATACCTGCAGGGAGAAGGAACAGACTGGAAGGTCAGGAAGGGCTGGTGTCACTCCCTGACCCACTGAGGTCCCTGCACAGCCACGTCAGAGGAGGGGAAGGGGCTGATCCGTTATCCCACATTTCCTTCAGGAATCCAGGGAAACTTGCCAGACGAGAGGGGGAGAAGGATTTGAGAGGCACACAAGCTGCTGGCAGCCCCTCCCCTTCAAACCATCCCACTCCCACAGAGCCCAGGCACCACGACTGCTCTTGCACAGCAACGCTGCAGCAGCCGGGAGCGGCAGCCTGGTTTTCCACCAGAATGGGTGGGTCCTGCTCCCAAAGGGGGATCGTGGGCTCTTGCCCAGGGATGGGCTGGATGTTTCCCTGGGGATTAAGCCAAGCCTTACCCAGGGAGGCAGCGTGGAGCAAGCAATTCCCGTCGCCGGTGGTGGCCAGGGGCAGCAGCCGCTGGCAGCTCGGATCCACCGTCACCCACCAGTTGAGACGCCCTGGGGAAATTTGGGAGAGTGGGAAACCACGGTGTAGCACGGGACTGGGGGACACTGGGAGGAACTGGAGGGCACTGGGGGACTCAGCCCTTCCGAAACCACGGCTGAGGACAAAAACCAGCTGAACAAGCTGGGGAGTGCCTGGACAGGTGGAAGGTACAGACCCATCCCTGGACTGGGGAGGAAGAGTCAGGACAGTGACAAAACAGCAAAAAGAAGAGATTGGAGCTGCAAAACTCCCCGGGCACGCCAGGAAAAGACCAGGCTTAATTTGGGGTCACACAAAAATCAGAATTACACACAAATAGGAGCCAGGACTTCCACCCAGACCAGCTCTCCTCTATCTGTTTTTCCCCCCACGCCCCTTATTTCCCTCCCCACAGCCCATCAGGCTGAAAATGCCTCCAGAAGCAGCCAGCACAAACAACTTCTCCAGGGAAAACCAGCCTTTTGCTGCTTCTTGGAACCAAATCCCTCCAATTTCAACTCTCTCGTGGCCGGGTTTCCCTGCTCACTGTTTTGAAGGCTGCATACTCCAGGATTTCTGCTGATCCCAGCAGCTTTCCTGCTGCAAACGCAAACCGACAGCGTTTTAGACCAGGAGTTTTGGGTCATTGTGGTGATTCAAGTCAAGAGCAGCTAAAAATAGAAGGTAGGAAAAAATGCCCAGTGAGCCCAGTGTGGCTGGAGGTTCAGCCCTTCCCAAGGGAGCGAAACTGGGCTGGATCTCTGAACCTGCTGTCCGTGTCTCACCCTGCCCTCAACATCCCTCCCTGGCTGCCACATTTTCCAGGAGCTTTTGGATCCTGTGCAACAGGCAGTTTTTTGGCTGGGTGAGGCTGTTTAGGCTTCCAAGCTGTATTTCAATTGCTCCTGCAGGAAACCAGCCCTTTCCCATCGTTTCCAAAGAGCCTCTCCTTCCTCTGGAGCGTGATCCCTGCCAGGGATCCCAGCACACAGACACAGGATTGCTGGAAATGCTTTGTACGACCTCGGGGAGAGAAGCTGCAGAGGAACTAAATGCAGAAAACGGAGGTTAAAACATCCCCAAACTCTAGAAAACAAAAAAACCACCAGGCTCAGTGTGACACAGACAGGTCGTTCCTGTCCCCAGTGCCGGGAAAGGGACCCGCCAGAGCTGGAAGCGTTCTACACCGAGCCTGGGGACAATGGCTCTGCACGGAGCAGCCGGCTGTTCCCTCCATAAAGCTCCTGGCACGGCAGAGTCGGGAGCCTGGCCAAGTGGCCCAGGGCCAGGGGAGCGAACGCGGCGCCTCATAGGAGCTGTCCCACACGTAACGCTGCTAAGGGCAGCACCAAGAGCTCCTTCTTATCCGTTTTCCCTCCTTCCTGCAGGATTTGATGCTCTTTTCCACCGAGTTTGCACGTCCGGTTGGTGCTTCGGAGGTTGTGCAACCTCAGCCTTCAGTGGGATCTGAAGGGACACACCTCGGAGAGGTATTTCTGTGCCCGAGTGTTTGCCCTGACTCCACTTACACAAGAGAAGTCGTCGCCAAAGGAACCGCATGCCCAACCCTCCTCCCGGTGTTTTGCTCCCGTCAAGGCAGCGGAAAGGCCAAGAGGCTGCACAGGACTATTGAAAACAACACATTTCTCTGTGTGTGGCTCTTAAGAGCCAGCCCTGAGAGCTCTGCAGGGAAATCAACTGGATTTAGGAGCCTGAGGGATCTTCCCAGAACGGCCGTGGTGGCAACAGGTCTTCTGCACACAGGAAAAGTCCATCGGCATCCAGAGGTTCCTTCTGCACCCAGCTCCACGACCCTGTGTTATCCCACAGAACACCTGTTTGTCCCCACAGGGTGTTTGGGGAAATCCCATCCTGTCTTCCAGCAGGAGCCACCTGAACAGGTCACGGCAATGGGAAGGAACCGATGGCTCCGCCCAGCCTGAAGGGAGGATTGCCTCATCCAAACCACAAATGGCTTCCCTAAGGCTACTGGGAATCCACTCTCGCTTCCTGACACAGGGAGTGTCCCAGGGATTGCTCCTGAAGCCACCACGAGGGATCCAACACGGACATGGACATCCTTCGCCACCTGTGTGGCCACCAGAGAGCAACAGGGGTTTCCCCCAGTAGAAGTGAAGAACCAGGATCAGGATCTTTCAATTCTTCGTGATTTTTTTCCCCCAATACCCTTAGGTGAGGCACCATGGACTGCTCCTCCCCGTGTGCCACGAGCAAACCCACTCTGCAGCTTCCCAACTCAGAGCAAGGCCTGATTCCTGATTCACAAGGGTTTGTGTCTTCCAAGGATGCCAAGGATCCGTTGAGGGCTGAGGTTTCAGCTCCACCAAGACCTTTCCATACTACTCCGAGCACATTCAAAGCATTCCCAGAGGATCTCATTGAAGTTTACAGCCACTTTGAAAGTGCTCACTCTGCCACAATGGTGTAACAGGACCTCTGAATAGATGGGGAAGAGGATCTGAACATTTATTGGGCTCTAAAATACTTCCTTAATCCCCTAAGGATGCTGTGTGCTAAATCAATAACGGGAGTCTCTGTAGATCACAGCACCATGCTCAAAACCCTACTTGGAATCCAGCTTGGAATATTTCATAGCTGCACTCCAGCCCTTTGCTACAGACAAAACACTCACGTATAACAACCCAAAGACACTCAAGTTTCCGAAAGGCGTTTTCTAAAACTCTGAATTTCTAAATTCCTTCCCGTTAATGGCATCTCAGCACACCTGGAAGAGCCCCCAGCACAAGGATGAAGCATCTGGCAATCCCCAGCCCCGCACCCCATTTGTGATGGGACACAGGAACCCAAGCCCTGGCTCTGCTGGGGTGAGATCTGGGCTTTATCTGCAGCCGAGGCAGCAGCTCTGCTGTCGCCGCACGGCGTCGCCGCGTAACGAGATCGCTGGGATCAAGTGCTCATTCCCAAAACATGAGAAATATTTCTTACAGCAACTCCTGGGCAGGAGAGGGAGAAGTTGGACCCTCAGAGTGTCCGTTATCCCTAAGGATAACGTGTTTTCTGGTATGTGCAGCAGCACAGAAACAGCTGGGGGTGTAAACCCTCCTGAGACCCATCACGGCGTGCTGCCCCTGCCCATGGGAACCTTCCTGGTGCCAGGGATGAGGTTTTTCCCTGACAGCACAGATGTTCCCCTCATTTCCTCATTTACAGATCCCCTGGCAGCTCTTCAGGAACCTGAGGGAAAACAAAGCAGGGGGTGCCTCCCCAGGCACCCAGCAGGCGCTGGAGCAGCAGCATCGACCTCCAGGGTCTGAAATCAGCACAGAATTTGTCAGCAGGACATTCCCTTTTCCTTGTCTCTCCATGGGACTGGCAGGACGGAGCACTGGGATGCTCCAGCAGTGAGACAATGCCAGTTTTGGGGTGTTTTCCCTCTCAACTGTGCACAGTGATAACAGCCCTGGGTTATTTACACTCAGCGTCCATGGGTGGAGGGAAGCAGCTCCTACTCAACCCTTGCACCAGGTCATAAAAATGACACAATGATTCCCGGTTGGATACACATCCATGTGATATCCTGGGGTGTTCCCGTGGGTGACACTCCCCAGCTACCCATGGCACCATGCCACCAGGATGGACCCAGCACTCACCAGCCTGCTCCAGCGCTACCAGCATGGACTGCTCGATGAGATCCCGCTCGATGAAGCTGCGGAAATCCTCGGAGTACACGGTGAGGTCGGGCAGCTGGAAGGTGCAGATGGGCATCTCCAGCAGGTGCTCGCTGCTGCTGCTGCCGTTGCTGGAGACATGGGAACGGGCCAGGGACACGATGGTGGAGCTGGCGTGGGAGATGCCTCGGGACAGGCGCTTCTCTGGGGGAAAGAAGGGAAGAGCAAACAATAAAGTGGGGCAGGAGCAGCAAATCCCAGAGCAGCCACCACCAAACCGCCGCGGTTCTGGCAGCGAGCGGCCGGCTCGCTCTGGCACGGGACCGTTGCCAGATCCCCGTGGCTCGGGGACACCGACCTTGCACGACATCATCCTGGCGCTGCAGCGGGGGCCTCCCCGGTCGCGCCAGCTCCCGCGCCGGGGGCCGGGCCCCGCGGCCCTCGTTGAAGGAGTGTGGGAGGTTCCCGGCGTGCACCTGCCGGAGCTGCTCGAAGTCGCTCAGCGCCGCGCTCAGGTCCCAGTTCTTGCCTGGATGGGAAGGGAGCAGCACCGCTCACCCTCAGGAAACTGAGGCACTTCCTAAACACCTGTGTCGGAAACTAGTCCAGCCCTCAGCTCCCTCACTCTTCCAACCCCTTTCCCTCCCGGCTCCCCATCAGGCAAACCCTGAGCATTTCCCTCATTATTCCCAGTTTTCCATACCCTCGAGGAGGTCTCTGGCCAGGCCCGGCTCTGCCCCCGTTGAGCGAACAAAATCCGACAGGACGATGTCCATAGCCAAGGCCAGACGGAGTCAGCGGCACCGCGTCGGCTCCTCGGCATCAGTCTGGGAACGACACCAGGAGCAGGCGTGGATCGCAGGTCCCCACTGGGAATGAGCTGAGGGGGACTGAACCTCCCCCTGAAATTCACTGTGCTCTGGGACCCCCAGTTCATCCCTCGGGAAGCGGGAGAACAACATCCACTTTGCTGTAACCAACAACGGGCATTTCCTTGGAAAATTCACGAACTCTTATCTCAAAGGTGGTGGAGCTTTTCTTTCCAAATTAGGAATAAGGATCCAGGAATAAATTATATAATAAATGAATATTTGGGAGCAGTGAGAAAGCAGAAAGTTTCTCCTGTACGTTTACAGGGAGCAAATCCCTGCCCCATTCCACTCCAAGCACCCCAGCTGTGAGGCAGGGAAAGGGAAGTAAAGACAAAATGCTAGACTTAGGAGATGTGTCCTAAGGAAAATACATTTTAAAAAGCCCCTTTCAGACAAAAAAACCAAATCAAACCAAACTAAACAATCCCAATTGCTCTGGCAGACAAAATCAACGTCCAGACAAGAGCTCCTTTCCACTCCAGAGCCCCTTGCCAGGCTCCTTCGACTCCAGAGCTCCTTCCCAGAAAGGAACAAAACCACAGATCTATTCTGTAAATCTGCATTTTGTTGGGTTCTGAGCCTGCGGAAGGCGTGTGCTCCTGCCATGCCTTCAAATCCTGATTTTCCGCATTCCTCGGGGCAGAGAGGGAAAGGAAGAGCAGCCTCATCTGTGGGAGTCTGGTGGTGCTTTGCAGTTAAAGCCTGGGATAAAAATTCTGCCATCAAGGAGCAGAAAAGAATGGGAAAAGCATTTATGCCGAGCTGAAAATCCGGAAGGGGAAAATCTGGGAAGGCTGGGAGAGGGAGGTGCTGCTGTATTGGGCATAAGAGCAAATTTCAGGATTGTGTGGAATATGAACAAACCTGGCTGTTTTCCTGGTGCCCGGGAAATAAAGTCAGGATTATACCTAAAGATGGGCAAACCTGAAATGTTTTTTTCCAAGATTATCCTTAAAGGCGAGTGAAATTCCCTAACAGCACAACTCCCCACAAGGAACGGTTACATCCAGTCTTTAACCTGCAATTTCTTGGCTTTGCTGGAGAAACTCTCTCATTCCCCCTCTCAGAACCATGTCATTATTAAGTTCCTCCTCCCAGAAAAGCTCTGTATTCCTTCACTGCCGGAGCAAGCCGGGAGCTGCATCGGAAGGAGTGATGCCAAAGCCCAGCGCATTCCGGGAGCAGGATTTGGCAGTGATTCCTCCTCTTACTCCACCAATTTAGGGAACATCCCTAATTAGGAGCCGCACGTTTGGATCCTCTAATCCCTGGCAAGATCTGCAGGAACGCAGAGCAGCTCCAGGATGAAACTGGCTGTGAAAACGGGTAAAACTTCCTCCAGGGGGGTGTGGAATTCCAATGAAAATGAAAACTCAGCGCAGGCAGCGGAGGTTTGGGGAGGGAACAAGCAGCACATCCCACCCCCTCGTCCATGGCATTCCGAACTCCCGCGCGCACAAAAATGCCAGGGAAAACACAGATGGAAAACTCTGGGTCCAGCGAGGCAGTGACGGATTGTTGGAGATTTATTGAGGGATCAGATGGAGAAATGTCCCCGCCCCAGGGTTATTGATTATTTCCTTCCCCTGTGGAAGGGAAATGCTCCCTCCTCTTCCCTCCATCCAGAACAGGTCAGAAATATGAGCCCAGGTAGGAAATCCAATCCCCAGGAGATCCACGACTGCAAATCCATCCCCCAGCAATGGAACGGGCGCTGAGCACACCCCAAAGTCCCCGGGAGCACATATGGGGATGCATGGCTGGCTGTAATCCAAAGTGAGTGTTCCTGGCACATTCCAATCAGAAATATGGGGAAAACAAGTATTGAGGACTAAGCCCAGCTGTTCCTGCGATCCTGGCGATCCCAACAGCTCTCTGCAGAACACACCAGAAGGTTTTTCAGCAAATGTTAAACATTTCACGGGGCCTGAGCACAGCAGAGCTCCTGACGGAGGTGAGGAGCAATCAGCCATGCTGGAGTCGCACCTCACTCGGACCAGAAGGAGCTGCAGCTTCATGCAAACAGCATTCCATGGTCACACACCCACGGGAACCGAGTGAAAGCCCCATCCCAACGCGCCGATGGATCCGCCCAACACCAACACCAACCTTCAGCCTTGCAGGCAGCAGGAATCTGCCCAGTTCTGCCTTTGGGAACGGGGCAAAGCTGGGTTTAGTCAATCCCGGCAGCCTGCAAATCCTTCCTAACGGGAATTCAGACCTTTAGCATCAGATGTCCATCCAAAATAAGGGGAAAGTCATAAAAACCCCAGAGCCTCCTCTGTCTTGCTGCTTATGGCCTCTCCCAGGGCAACTCCAATGGTCACATGCCAGGTTTGGGAAGGGACTCACCAGGAGCATGAGGAGCATCCTGGCCCTCGCAGGCAGGACTGCGCTCCCTGCCCTGACATCATCACAGAAGCCAGCAAACTTAGGGAGGAATTCAAGAGAACACAAGGTCCAAGAGCTCCATGTCTCTCGGCTCCATCCTGGTGGGAAATAAACCATTGGGAACACTGAACTGAAGCATTTCACCAGAACCAACTGTAAAGCAGCAAAACCAGATCCATTCAAAGTTCCAGACTGGAATTTATGGGGCTTTAATTCCCTTATTTTGTTAGATTTCAATCGTGCTGAACATGCTGCAGAAACAGGAAATAAATCTCTTTGTTAGGGCCAAATCCTGACCCAAGGTCGGCCACAACCGGTGGCTCCAGCGTGTTTATAAAGATACTTCCAGAAATATTTTAGGAGCAGCAAACTCTGACGTCTCTCCCCCGGATCTGCCATGTGATGTTTTGCTGAGGGCAGGAACCAAGCTGGGAGCCAGGACTCCACTCCCAGGGTTCTGCTTCCAGCCCAGCCCCTCAGCCACATCCTGTCCCCACAGGGACACGGGGAATGCCAGGCCAGGCCCTCAGGGACCTGCAGGTGAGGCAGGAGGTGCCCAAATCCATGGGAAATTTAAGCCAGCCACACCCACACAGATGTTTTTGCTCCCAGCACCGAGGAGCTGCAGGAGCAGAGTGGCAAACCAACACATATCGAACTCCTAAACCCCAAATCCTCCGAGATCCTGGAATTTGGCAGCACTCAGGGCTAAGCAGGGGCATCCCGAGGGGAAACGCCACGCTGGGACCTACAGGTGGGACGTGGGAGCAGCTCCAACCTGAGCCCTATCGGAGCAACGATGAGAAAAATTAGCTTCTCCAGGAGCTCTGAGCAAGCACGTGCTGATGCTCCTGGGGGAGGTTTCTGGCTTCCTCCTGCTCCCCAAAACAGTGGGGGCTGCCTCCATCCCATCCCACACGCCTGTCCTGGCCCTAGGTTACCTAACGCCGCCGGAAGAGCCGCACGCCGCGCTGGGATTAACGGCACCCGTCCTGACCTGACACCTGTGCTGTGACGGTCACTAAGCTCCGCCTGAAGCGCCGGATGGGACACAGACCACGCAGCTCCTGCCCCTTCCAGGATGGGAATCAACCCAGCTCATCAGCAGCAGCAACAAAAACCAGTTATTCCTGATAAAACTGATGGTGCAGGACACCCTCGGAGCTCTTCAGCCGCTCAGCCCAAAGGAGGGGGTGCTGTGAGTGCAGAAGGAAGCCAGTCCGAGAGGGAAGAACAGGGATGTTTGGGAACAGATGGCACAGGCAGATGTGGCAGTGCTGGATGTGGCTCTGTGGTTGCACCTGATGCGTGGTAGGAGCAGCTCTCCAAGATTTACCATTCTGGGAAGCGCAGGCTTTGGAACCTCTGGCGGAGTTTTAGCACGATCCAAAAGGACAGCACATAATCCCTGCAAATGAGCTTTTCCAGCAGGGAAAAGGGGCTCCTAAAACCACGCTGGTGCTCAGGAGTTGGAGAGGGAGTGAAGCGACAGTAACAGAAATCATCCCATTTTTATAAAGCTTCAGCGCTTCAATGAACAGCTTTATCCCGTTTTTTCCAGAGCTCCAGCTGCTTTCCAGACACAGCTGGGCTCCTCCCAATACCCAGGTTATCCTGAACCTTGAGCTGAAGAACCCACCTGATTGACACCTCCGAGACAGATAAAAGCCAAACAAGTCTCCAACACAAACACCAAATCCAGGCTCCGTCCCATCACCATTATCCCTCCTAGTTATCAATTCCTTTTGCTCCCAAAATTATAGGAGTCTTTAATGAAGCACTGCCAACAAACCTGGTTCTGTCGGTGTCTGCACCAAAGAAATTCCCCTTGAGCCAAGCTCTCCTTAAACCAGGCCGTGACTATTTCCAGCCTGACCCTGGTTCTCTGCAAGAGCTGGGCCTGGCACACGCTGTCCTTGCCTGTGTCCCGGGGGGATGCTCCAGGTGTCCCCTCTGCAATCGAGGCCACGGCAGCTTCATCACCAATTCCGTGCATTTTCTCCCCAGAATATTTCAACCCAGTGCTCCTCCCGCAAGGAAAATCCATTTGCAGTCATTTGCAGGGATGAGTTCAGGGTGTAACTCAGGACTGTGGGAGCTGAGGTACCAATTGAGGGCCAGAGCATCTCCCAGAGCTCCCCCACGGATAGCAGAGCCACATCCCAGCACCGAGTGGCACAGATTCACCACAAACAGCAGCCGAAAATTAAATAAATTCCAACAGAAAACCGAACCAACCAATACTAAGGCACCAGGAAGAGCAGAGTCCTGAATGTTAAGTGATTTGGGCACACGGCTCCTCTTCCCATCCCCAGCAGTGCTCCATCCCAGTGGGATTTGGATGCTCCCGCCCACTCAGGGGGCTGAAACACGCACGGGGGATGCCCGGATCCATCCAGCTGCGTATCCGGACAGCCGCCCCTTCACACACATCCAACACTGCATCCACAAGCGGCCACACCATCTCCACTCCAGAAGCTTCTCCAGCACAAAACCATCTTTAAGTAGCTTAAACATCCCATTTCCCCCACAAAACGACTCAGCATGGACATGTGCCGGGTCAGGAAGATGAAAACCCAGCCGTGTCAGTGATTCGGTACGAAGAATCCCGGCTGGAAGTTTGGACTTTCCAGCTGTGTGACTTCAGCGGACAACAAGGCCCTTACGAACCTGGAGATCTCTGCTCCCGGAGCCTCCCCGAGTTCCCACTTCACAGACGGGAAAGCCGAGAGGCCCCGCAGCATTCCCGGTGCGCTGGGATCCAACGCAACTCCCGGGAGGCTCCGTCCCGCTACCGTGAGTGACTGCCAGGGCCTCGGAACAGCCTCCCTGGAGCTGGGGATCGTCCGGGGCTGGGGCCGGGAGCTGCTCCTCGCCCACAGCGACAACACGGAGACCAGTGAGGCAGCCGGGAATCAGCCAGACGAGGAACTCCCTTTCCTCATGGATCGGGACTAGCAAACTCCAGAGCTGTTTCTGAGCTCCTGTTCCGCTGCCGATGGACCCCGGCGGCCGCTCACGGCTCTCCCCGGCTCGGCAAGGGACCCTGGGAGCGACCCCAGCCTGGACCGGGCAGCCGACCGGATAGCCCGGCGCTCCCAGGGGAGAGCAAGGACCAAGAGAACAATTATTTGGCCCCAAATCGCCGGCACCAGGAAAATGTCACTCCCCTACCTCAGGGGCAGCCGGGGTCGCCCCCTCCTCGGGGAGCCCCGAACCGCGGGGGTAAAGCCCCCGCTCGGCGGTGGCTCCAGCGGCGGGACAGCCCGGGGGTCTGC
The DNA here is from genome assembly GCA_013390045.1 of Picathartes gymnocephalus. Classification (NCBI taxonomy): domain Eukaryota; kingdom Metazoa; phylum Chordata; class Aves; order Passeriformes; family Picathartidae; genus Picathartes; species Picathartes gymnocephalus. The sequence goes on from WEKY01043619.1 coordinate 39,870, forward strand.
AAACCGGGAACGGGCAGGGGGGCGGCCCCGGACCGGCCGCGGCGCGGGGGAGCCCGCCCGGACCCGGCCCCGCAGCCCCCCTGGCTGAGACGGGACGCGCAGCCGTGAACCACAGCCCGGGACCCACCCCCGTACGCCGGGACGACCTCCGGGACCGACCCCAGCACTCGCACCCCGAGATCGACCCCGGGACCCGCC
>WEKY01043619.1:40200-51355 GCA_013390045.1 Picathartes gymnocephalus
CGCCGCCGTCGCCGCCGCCGCCGCCGCCGCCGCCGAGGCCGCTCCCGGGGCGGGGGGGGGAGGGGGGGGAGGCGGAACGGAACGCGCCACCCGGAACGCGCCGCCACCCCCGTTCCCGCCCGGAACGCTTTGGGGGACGAACGCGGCCGTGCCGGGAGGGGCCAATGGCGGCGAAGGGCCAGGCCCGGCCCCGCCCCCCTGGGGCGCCACTGCGCTTGCGCAGGGGAGGGGACGCAGAGCGCCCCCTGGCGGCGTGACGGGGTGCTCGTGACCGAGCCGCCGGTCATGCCCGAGACCCCCGTGAGGGGTCTGTGAGCCCCTGCATGCGGCCCGGGACTGCCGGTATGGAGCCCGAGACCCTGCTGAGGGGCTTTAAACCCCTCTATGGGATAGGTGACGCCTTTTACGGGGTCTGAGACCCCATTTAAGGAGTCTGTAACCCCTCCCCGTGTGGGGCCTGAGACCTTGAGTGGTTCCGCCTTCCGTGAACCCCAGCATGGGGCTGGCCCATGTGGGGTCAGGACTCCCAGCATGGGGCTGAAATGCCGACCCCGGCGGCTGAGGGGTCAGTACCCACTCCCCTGAGCCTGATTCCCACTGGGAGTCGCTTTCCCTACCGTGGAAAGTTTCCTGTTCCTCGCCCGCGGCACGAGAACAAGGCCGAGTGGGGCAGCGGCTGCAGGGCTGGTGAGAAGGCCCATCCCTCGGCCGAGGGCCTGGCGTTCCCTGGGCTGTGGGTGCCCCAATGTGTCCCGGGGGGCTGGTGATGCCACCAGCTGTGTCAGGATGTGCTGGAAAGTGCTGGCACAGCTCCCATGGAGCCATTGCTGGTGGATTTGCCCCCTGGTCCATCTCCCCCTCAGCCTTCTTGGTTTTCTCTTAGGAGAAACACAGATGGGCCAGGCCCTGGGCTGGAGCGGTGGCCATGGGGGGCCGGGGGCTGCTGGGGCTGGTGGCAAACAGGCCACGTCATGCGCGCAGCTCAGCTGATCACCACACTGAATCCATCCTTTGTGTCCTGCCAGGAACCTGCCCTTGTTTGTGTCCTGCACAAAGGGATTGTTTGTGTGTCGGGCAGGGAAATGCCCAGCACAGAAAGGACAGGCCCAGGGCTGCACTGTTTGTGCACACAGTGGATCCTGCCCGATGTCTCTAGTGCCCAGCGAGGGGCTGGAGTGTCCCTGTGCTCCAGAGTGATCCCTGCCCATTCCACCTCACCCTGTTCCCATCCTGCTCCTACTGGAGCCGTGGGGAGGGGTCAGCACGGTGTTAAATAGACATAAAATCCCATCTCGTTCCTGACAGCTCCAGCTAGAACGCTCCAGCTCCCACACTGAGCGAAAGGGTTTTGTTGTGGATTTCCCACTGAGGAGCCAGGGGAGGCCTGGGTGCTGCTGGTGCTGCTGGTCCCTCCAGAGCCACGTGCAGGGCACGGCGATGGGGACAGGGACAGCTGCCTCACACAGGACACCACAGGGATGGAGGGAGATGAACCTGGTCCCTCCCGAGCATGGTGATTCAGCCAGATTTGCTGGGGGACATTGGGGTCAGTTGGAAGAGGCCATAAAGAGGATCAGGGGTGGAAGGAGGGGATAAGGATGGAGGAGCAGATGGCACTGGAGGAGGGAGGCCAGGATTTTGCATGGAACTCATTTCTCTAGTGAAGGCAGTATCCAAGGAGGGAGCGCAGGGGTTGGGGACACAAGGTCCTGGCAGCTTAACTCGGGATCCAGCCCTGGCTCTGGAGCAACTGGTAGAGGTGACATTCAAGGTAGCAGGTTGGGAAAGAGCTTTTCCTGCCTTAAACTCCACTTGACTTTTTCCCAAAGCCCTCTGGAGCGGCCAATGAACATAATTGGCACAGGGATGCTGCTTCCAAAAGGATCCAGTTGCGCCTTTCAGCGTTTATTTGGGTTTTTGTCTCCCCCTCTCACTGTTAATGGGGGAAGCACGATTGCCTTGTAAAACATTAACAAGGTGAGGCAGAAACCCTCGTGATTCCAAGGCTGGAAACTCATCCAGGCCTTATTTTACTGCCAAGAGCCTCTTTCCATGGAGCATTTTCCTGAGGAGAAGCCTGGGACACAAGCGCTGTGTCACAGGGGGAGGTCGGGATGTCCCCACGTCACCCAGGAGGTGCTCGGGGATGTCCCAGGAAGCACAGGCTGCCGTGGCCATTTCTCCCTGGAATCAGGAGTGGAGAAACCATTGCTTTTGAAATAATGGGCACCAAATTCAATCCCTCAAAATAGCAGTGCCATAATCCCGGACAATCCTATTGCCTCAATTAGAGACCAACGTCCGTCCTCGTGCCAGGCCAGTGGTGACAGGCCCAGGGTGGTTATTGGTGAGGTTAAATCAGGGTTAGTCACAGAAATTATACTTGAATAAATTCCTAAGGAAGGTTTAAATTAAAAATTATGGCAAAAGCAAAGGTCTTTTCCAGCCTAAACAATTCCATGATTCCAACCACTCCCAGGACATGGGACTGCTCTCCTACCCCACCAGTCAGCCTGTGGGGAATGAAAAATGTAAGATTTCTGCAGAATAAAAGTCGTTTAAAATGTTTTACCTGCAAACCAGGGATAAACATCCATAAACATCCCACCAAGAAGCCTCAGAGATTTGGTTCGTGATTCATTTTGTTAAAATGGCACAAGAAGGGGTTTGTCTTCCCTAAGGACAAGGACAAAGATGGATTTAAAGAGGAGATGACACCCTGGGTTTGGTTAGTTCACAAATAAAATCCAAAAGCATTTCCAAGGAAACAGGACAATAACTAAACAAGCATTTTACAGACACTGAATCATTTAACATCTAAATAAGGCCAGAAAACAGATGCAATTAATCCAAATTTTTTATTCCATTTGCCGTTGCTCTGTGTATCCTTTGGCCAGCAGCACCCACACATTCCTTAAGGCATCAGTTTGGATATGAGAAACAAAATCAGGCAAGAAAAAAAAAATATAAGAAAGAAAAGATTGGAGTTGTATTTTTCTAGGTAAATCCCTATTTAAACCACTCAAATCTTTGGGGTTTGTATGAAGATCTATACATGTGCAAAACTCCCCAGCCCCCAAGAAAGAAGACCCAAAGCGTTTGGAAGTGAAAAGTAAAATCTCAGCAGGAAATTGAAGACGACAAAAGGTGTCCGCCTCTCTGAGAGGAAGAGGGGAGCTGCTTAATTGGAAGTGAAAGGCAGGACGTAATCATTAATTAATTGTTATCCCCCGCTATAAATAGGGCTTTGGCAGCAGGGGAGTGCCTGGCCCCAGGTCAGCTCTGTCCTGCTGGGAATAGCTCCTAATCCCAGCGTCCTGCTCCCGGTGATTAGGGTCACCCCCGAGGTTCCAGGAGCAGCTTTGCCCCATGTTCAGTGAAACCAAGTCACGTCCTTTGTCCTCGGGTGTGCCAAGCCTTCCTGGGGGCTTGGCGTGGGTCTGGGAGGATTTGGGGATGTTTGGGGTGGTTTGGAGTGGGTCTGTGTGTGTTTGGGATGGGCTTAGGTGGCTTCGGATGGATTTGGTTTGTTTTAGGGTGGATTTAGTGTGGGTTGGGGTGCGGTTGTGTTCTTTTAAGGTAGGTTTGGGTGGGTTTAAGTGTGTCTGGGGTGAGTCTGGTTGGGTTCAATCTCAAACTACTCCGAGCCATTTTCACTGCTCGGGTCCCCTCGGGTGGGGAAGGACGGGCCGGGGCTGCGGGACCGGGAGGGCGCTCCTGCTGCTGGACTACAGCTCCCAGGAGGCAGCGCGGCCGGGCGGGGTGGAGCCGGAGGGAGCCGAGCGGGACCGAAGCGGGGCCGGAGGGAGCCGAGCGGGACCGAAGCAGAGCCGGAGGAAGCCGAGCGCGGTCGAAGCGGGGCCAGGGCCAGCCCAGCAGAGGAACATCCCCGCCAAGATGAACGCGGTGCTGGCGGTCCGGCAGTACGTGTCCAAGATGATCGAGGACAGCGGCCCCGGCATGAAGGTGCTGCTGATGGACCGAGAGACGGTGAGCGGCGGGGCCGGGAGCGCGGAGGGCGGCGAGGCCGGGAGCCAGGCCCGGAGCCGCTGTGACGGGCGCTGCCCCGCTGCCGCCCTCAGACCGGCGCCGTGAGCGTGGTGTACACCCAGTCCGAGATCCTGCAGCGAGAGGTTTATCTCTTCGAACGCCTCGACTCGCCCAACAGGGAGCCCATGAAGCACCTCAAGGCCATCTGCTTCCTGCGGCCCACCAAGGTATGGACCAGAGTGGGAGGAAACGGCCTCAAATCGTGCTGGGGAGGTTTAGATCGGATATTCGGGAAAATTTCTTCATGGAAAGTGTTGTTGAGCCTTGGCACAGGGCAGTGGTGGAGCCACCATCCCTGGAATTGTTCAAATCCGTGTGGATGTGGCAGCTGGGGACAGGGGTCGGTGGTGGCCTTAGCAATGCTGGGGGCATGACTGGACACCAGGATCTCAGAGGCTTTTCCAACCCTGACGATTCCATGATTCTGTATTCCTTAACTCTGCTCTCCCTGGTGCTGTTTCCATCCAGGAGAACGTGGAGCTCCTGGTGCAGGAGCTGCGAAGGCCCAAGTACAGCGTCTACTTCATCTGTGAGTATGAAGAGTCCAGGGCTCCTGGAGGTCCATAAATCTGGAACAGGCTCCGCATCCCAGTGTGGATGGGACAGGCTCCACAGCCCAGCGCGGATCACACGGCGCCTTCCCGTGCCGGGTGTGTCAGGCAGGGGCTTCCCACGTGTCCTGCTTATGCCACGGAGTGTTCCATGATGAGTTTGGGAATGAGGCAGAATGACTCCAGCTGGTTCGGGGTTGAAGTCCAGTCTTCCAGCCCAGGAATTAGTCAGTAGGATCCCAGGAATTGGGTGAAGTGGCCTCTAGATGTCATTGTGGCTCTGCAGGACGCAGTGGGACCAGGGAGATGGGCAGTTCAGAGCATCCCTGGGAGGTGGCTCAGGATTCCAACACCTGCAGGTGCAGGGTTAGAGGGTCTCTGTGGGATTTGCTCCTGCTCCAGAGGGGATCAGACTATCCCATCCCACAGGGTCTGCATGGAGCCCCACTGTCCCTTCCCTGTCTCCTCCCAGATTTCAGCAACGTCATCAGCAAGAGCGATGTGAAGGCCTTGGCCGAGGCTGATGAGCAGGAGGTCGTGGCTGAAGTCCAGGTGAAGTTTGGGTGTTTTAGGTAGATCCAAACCCAAAAGCAGGAAGGGAAGGTCCAGGCTGCCAGACACTGGGAGCAGGAGGGCTGTTGTTCCCAGCTGGTGCATGACAGGCCTGGGTGGGAGGAAGGATGGACACAAAAGTGGAATGAAGAGGTAAAAGACAGAAAAGGTCCCATTTCTCTGTGCCCTGCGCTCTCACAGCTGCTGCTGTTCTTGGTGTCTCACAAGGTGCTGCCGAGTTCAAATCCACGTGGATGTGGCACCTGGGGACATGGGTTAGTGGTGGCCTTGGCAGTGCTGGAGGGACGGTTGGACTCCATGATCTTAAAGGGCTTTTCCAAAGCCAGTTATTCCACGCTTCCACGTTTGTGGTGCTGATGAAGAGAATGCACAGTACAAATGGGAGGGGAGCTGTCAGCGTGACTGTGGGGATTGGAGGGGTTTGGGATGGAGGAAGGAAGGATGGTCCGAGCCAGTGTGTCCAGGTGGTGGTTGGGGCTGGGTGGCCAGTGCTGGCACATGGCTCTGGTTGGGGTCAGGGGTAGAGACACAGAACTGTCCTGCTCCCCTCCCCAGGAGTTCTACGGTGACTACATTGCAGTGAACCCACACGTCTTCTCCCTCAACCTCCTGGGCTGCTGCCGGGTAGGAGCACGGCGGGTTTTCCAGGCACTGGGTAATGTGGAGCCCTCATAAACCGGGGCGATGGGGGGGCTGCTGGAGGGGCTGTGCAGGGGGAATGGGCCTTGGCAAGGAGAGGAGCACCAGGGAGCCCAGCTTCAGCCCCTGGGTACCTGCTGCTCCAGTGCAGCTGTGCTTTCCTGTGAGACTCCAGGACTTAGAAACAAGGATGTGGGAAAGTTTGGCTCCAGTGCATCCATGTGAGGTGCAGCCTTTCCTTCCAGGGCCGTAGCTGGGATCCGGCTCAGCTCACCAGGACAACACAGGGGCTCACTGCTCTGCTCCTGTCCCTGAAGAAGTGCCCCATGATCCGGTACCAGCTCTCCTCGGAGCCAGCGAAGCGCTTGGCCGAATGTGTGAAGGTGAGAGGAACCCACAGCACATCCCTTTGGGACAAACTCAGTCTTGGTTAGTTTTTTACATGTGTGATCCACTGGAGGGAAACACCTGTTTTCAGTCAATTCCTGTAAATTCCACCATTAACTTTGAGGCCCTGGACAGGCCATGTCCGGCTCTGCTCCCAGAGCAGCTGCTGGAGTACAGCATTTCTGGGAGCAGTGTCCCACTTCTCTGGGGCCTTCAGCTTCTCCCTGGCAGTGCAGACAAAGCAGCACAGCTGGGCTTTCACCCTCCCTCCCATCTAAGTCCACCCTGAGAGGGAGCCTTTTCCAGGTGTTCAAGTGGGATTTTCCCCATTTCTCCACAGCAAGTGATCACAAAGGAGTATGAGCTGTTTGATTTCCGGCGCACTGAGGTCCCTCCCCTGCTCCTCATCCTGGACCGGTCCGACGATGCCATCACCCCACTCCTGAACCAGGTCAGTCACACCCAGGTGTGCCAGGCTGGGGCAGGGGTGGGAATCCTGCAGCAGCTGGAGTTCTACCCCTGGCAGGTCATGGGTGGGATGTAGGAGAGGAGAGTGTTGCTTCCCACCCCCAATCCCTGCAAAATCCCTCTTTTATTATCCCCTGGCTAGGTTTTCCAGACCTGAATGGGGATTGTTTGTGCTGGCTTCAGTGGCAGATGGACCCAGCACCCTGGAAAACAGGGCCACCAGCACTTCTGTGTGGCTTCTGGAGCCCCAGTGCTTTGCAGGGCCCTTCCCAAGGGTTGTGTGTCGGGCTGTGGGCAGCACACGGCTGTCGAGTGACTTTGCTCTGCTGAGTCTCCCTCTGTTATCGATGGCTGCTGGATTTGCTGGGAGCTGTTGGATTTATTTGCTCCGTGCTGTGCTGCAGATCCTGGCAGGATCTGTTGGTCTCCCTTCATTTCTGTGGGGTTCTCTTGGGACCTGGGGATCAGGAGCTGCACCTGGGCGGGATCAGCAGCCCCAGAGTTGCTGTAACACCGGTTCTGCAGGAGCTGGAGGTGACATCTGTGTCACACAGGAGTGTGGCTGTCACAGCCCAGCTCACACCTGGTTTGTGGTGTTTAGGACTGTGCTCAGCATTGGGTGTTATCTGCTGTCTCAGGATTTCCTATCCCAAAGAGATTCCCAGGGATGTAAATGGAGTGTTGGGCACGGCAGGGCTCTGATCAGCTGTCACGGTTCTCTCTGGGTTATTATTAGACTTCTCAGGATAAAAATAGAAACTCCCGATGTACAGAAATGCTCCTGCCAGTGGAGCACATAGGGAATTCTGCAGTGGAACTGTGGGCCCTCTCCCTGCCTGGGCAGAAAGTTGGGGGATTTGGTGGCTAACAGAGGTGTTGGAACAGGAATGTTAATCCCCATCCCTCTTCGGTCTCTTTTGAAGGTACCTGCAGGAATTCCTGATCTGGTGGGAGGTGTCCCTGCTATGAACAGGATGGCTTTAATGTCCCTTCCAACCCAAACCATCCCAAGATACTGTGATTGTGGAATGGCCCTGCAGAGGGGCAGTTTCCCTCTGCACTGTCCCCCCATCTGATCATTTTATCAGCGATGTTTATTTTCATTGGAATGTCCTGGCTGGTTTGAGGGACGCACTCCTGGACTCTGCTGTGTGTCCTGGCGTGGCAGGAACAGCTCTGGCTGGCTTCAGCTGAAGTCCATTGATTTTCCCAGTGCTGTGTCTCACCAAGGTCATCCCTTTGTGTTCCTCTGTCCCCTGGCAGTGGACGTACCAGGCCATGGTCCACGAGCTGCTGGGGATCAACAACAACCGCATCGACCTGTCCCGGGTGCCGGGGATCAGCAAGGACCTGCGGGAGGTCGTCCTGTCAGCTGAGAATGATGAGTTCTATGCCAACGTAGGTGTCCCAGGGGGGCTCCACCAGCACCCAGATCTGGGGGTTTGCCATGGGAGAGGAGCTTCCCAATGACTCTGAGCCTCAGGGTGGGGATGTGGCACCCGTGACTGCCAGTGTGCAGCACCAGTGACATCTGCCATGAGATAACGGGTCCTGTTTGCAGTTTGATTTTTAAACCCTGCTGCAGGTTTTGGGGGATGGAGCCACCTTCTGCCAGCTACTCAGGACTCTCTCAAGTGAGTTTCCCTCTGCTTCCCATCTTGTTCCGTACAGAACATGTACCTGAACTTTGCCGAGATTGGCACCAACATCAAGAACCTGATGGAGGATTTCCAGAGGAGGAAGCCAAAGGAGCAGCAGAAGCTGGAGTCCATCGCTGATATGAAGGTACGGACAAAGCCCATCCCAGCTGTTTCTCATCCTTCAATGTTAGGAATAAATAAAAAATTCATCCCTCTCAGAAACCTTCTGGTAATGGGAGAAATCCTGTGGGCTTCTGGGATCAAGGTGTCTGATCCTCTGCACACCTGCACAGGGCTTGGATTGCTGGGAGTTTGTACAGTTTACGGCTGGCTGCAGCCATCCTCTGTCTCCTGCTTTTCCCTGGAAGCACCCAGTGCCTCAGTTTCTCATCACAGGCCTTTGTGGAGAACTACCCTCAGTTCAAGAAGATGTCAGGCACAGTGTCCAAGCACGTGACAGTGGTGGGGGAGCTGTCCCGGCTCGTGGCGGAGCGGAACCTGCTGGAGGTGTCAGAGGTGGAGCAGGAGCTGGCCTGCCAGAGTGACCATTCCAGTGCTCTCCAGGTACTCATCCTGGCTCTGGCTCGGGGGGGTTCATCCTGTCACTCCCTTAGGAGTGAGGATTTGATGTTGGGAGGCAGTGGGAGCTGTGTGTGGATACCCTGTGGGGAGGGACCCGGGATGTGGAATTGCTCCTCGGTGCTCAGTTCAGATGGCAATGAGTCATCGTTAATAACTGGCTTGAGAAGCATCTTTGCAAATCCTCTCCTCACATCCCACAATCCAACATTCTTTCATTATATTCAGTCAGTTGGCTTCTGGCAGGCACCAGGATAAAACAACCTCAGATGCCATTCAGGAGCTGATGTGTCTGTTGGGCAGGAGAAGAGCTGGAATCCATGGAATTGTCTGTACCTATTTTTTTTAAGAAAAACCACTGGAAAGCCTCTTAGATCCAAGATTTCTTTGGCAGAGAGGCCTGGAAAAGCTGGAGAGAGGCTCTGTGATAGCTGAGCGTGGCCCCTTGTGCTGTGACCAGAGCAGGGTCTGGCAGAGTCAGTGGTGATGGGTTCAGGCTGGTGTTCAGCTGTAGCTTTGGGATGGGGCTGGCTCAGAGCAGGCTTGGAGCACCCACTCACTTCTGAGAAATTATTCCTTGATTTTTGGTAGCAGAGGGGGATTCCCACCATGTTACAGACCCTTGCATGGCACTGGGGAAGCAGAGGGACTGGGAAATGAGGAAAAGCATCTCCTGCAGGTTTAAGATCCGTTTCCTGCCCCACCTCTGTGACTCTGAACTCCAGGTGGGGGCCGAGGGGATAACGCTGGACTGTCCCCAGAGGTGGAATGTGCTTCCAGCCCCTGGGCTGATGCTTCCCTATGGACCAGCGAGTGTAGGGATGGGATTCCATAGCTGGTGTCTGGCAGGATTTACATGGCTGAGTATGGAACTGGGAATGCAGCCAGAAATGTGTTTGCTGAGCCTCTGAGGTCCTCACGCTGTATCACTGTCTCCAGCTCAGGTTGTTGCAGTTTAAAAGTCAAATATTCCCAGTCTGCTCCCTCCCTGCACCCTGAGCCATGATTTTGGATGGAATATACATAGCACAGAACTGGTGCCAGGTGAATCCTGGGGTTTGTGGGGTCGCCTTGGTCCTGCTCTACACAAACAGTGTTTTTGCAGTTTTAGAGCAGAAATGCTGCCTCAGTTTCCTTCCAGCCCTGTGCCTGAAGAGCCCTGTTGTATTTCCAGCAACTGAGGCCACTGGAAGACATGCAGCAGCTTGGAAGTCAATGGAAACTCCTGAAATTGGGATCTTTGTCCCTGCAGCCACCCCGCCCTGGGCTGTCCCTGCTGCAGCTCCCAATGGCAGTGAGAGGGGCAAGGTCACAGGACAAGAAGGAGCAGCCAGAACCCAGAATAAGGGGTGGAATTGTTCTCCCCTGATGTCACTTCAGGGATTGTTGGATCTCTGGTGGCCTTGGGCCCCCCCAGTCTGGGATATTTGGGTTCTTCCTCCCCTGGGCTCTCACTGATCCTAACACAGTGCGTGAGCCCTGGGAGCTGAATGGAGGGTTGGAATCCCAGCTCCTCCCATGGACAAAGGCTGTTCTGTTCTCTGCTTCCCACTGGTCCTGGCACTGCCAGCACAGGAACCTCCCTGGGGCTGCGGCCCTCCCCTCACAGGTGAATTCCTGACCCTGAATGGTGAAATTCCTCTTGATCCTCCTCACAGCCAAGATTTTATGCTGTGTTTTTTTTCACTAGTCAGCATCAGTCAAATAGATGCCAACAAACATCTGGGCCAGGGTGGTGAATCCAGCGGTGGATCAGGAGTGATAATAGATCCCTGCTCTTCCCTCTAGCTGGGAGCTCTCTTTCCATGCTTTAATTCCTTCCCTCCTTTGCTTCCAAATGTGCAGTTTCTTCCTCCACGTCTCACATCCAGAGGTTTGCTGAGACTTTGATGCCTCTGCCTTGCACCTTCCAAAAAGGAAATGGAGTTGGAGGGATTGCCTGAGGGGTTTTTTGGAGCCAGTATGGAGTGGTGGGCCCTGTGGGGTGGCTCTGCTGAAGCTGGAAAGACCCAGGCAGAGAGCTTGGAGGTGTCTGAAAGTGCCTGTGCACAACTTCCCGCTCCTGCAGCGCCACAGGGAGCTCAGGACCCATCAGAGGCAGGGTGTGAATTCCCAGCTCCATGGAAAGTCCCAAAACCAGCTTGTACTCCAGGAAATCCACCTGTGGAACACCAGAGGAGCCGGGCTCTGGGGTTTATGCCACAGCTGAGTTCTCTTGCATTGCTCCTGTGGCAGTGTCGTTGCTGGGCAGTGAGAGCCGTTCTGGCT
>WEKY01043621.1:10554-39778 GCA_013390045.1 Picathartes gymnocephalus
CAAACAAAAAAAAAAAAAACCCAACTAACCAAATCAAAGACCTACTGAAAATACTGTGTGCTTTTTATCCTATAACAGATATAGGCAACAGCACAGCAGCAGCTCAAAAATTCAGGCCTATAACACTGCAAATTTTGATTACAACCTAAAAATTGAGACTTTTCTGAGCAAAAGTAAAAATACATTATTAGAAAGTTTTGTTGGTAATCCTATGGGGGTGTTTTCTCATTACTTAAACTAATATGGTTAAACTTACATAGTTAAGCTATATATGAAATGTTCACATTATATTCAAAACATGCTAATAAAATCTCTTCCATTTAAAATCATTCTATGTATTCTATGCATTCTACACCATATACACTGTGTAAGAGTATTTTAGGAATGTTATAAAACTTTTGGAAAAATTCCATGTATCAGTTTTGGTGTGAAATTCTGAAGACTTGAATACTATTAGTTCAACAACTGTAGATTTGGGTCTTGTGAAATATTGTGCCATTTCTTACAGCTTTTGTAAAAGAAAAAATCTACAGTTCTGAAATAACTCTCAAATTTTTGCAAGGCAGAAGCACATACAAAATTCTGTTGAGAAATTATTTTCTGGTTGATGTAAGTTCCACAAAAAGAATTTAGGGTAAAGAAAACCTGGTGATAGGATCTAGTTGTGCTTTTCATCCTTCACGTCCCAACAGTGTACTTCTAAGAAATATGTTGTTTAGCTGTAAGTCAGCAAAGATTGTCTGGACTTTAGAAATGCTTCTAACAGGTAATTTGATGATAGTCTGTTTTATGAACCTTTGTATAAAACAGGGAAATTATCCTTTAAACTGTACCAACATGAATTTTAAAGAGAATAATAGTTAGTCCGGGCTGGTGACAGAAGTAAAGGTTACTGCTTCATGATGGTTTACTGCTTTGAATATTGTGTAGAAATGAAGATTTTATACTGTTATGAAGCCATATGTATTTTATTTGGGACAAGGGTTTTGTTATTAGTTTTGAATAGAGCATAAAATTCACAATCTTGCACTTTAAACTATCACTCCCTTTGTGAGACAGAGCACTCTACAGTGGCTGAAACACCAAATCTCATCCAAAGAACTTGGCTCCTCTGACACTAGCTGTGCTATATATTTTTAGCTTAATTTCTGAAACATGAAAGAAATAAGAACTTAAGAACTAAATAGGAGGAAATAGGCTATTTAAAAGTTCAGTATTCTTAGTTTATTGTTAGCAGTTAGAAGCAGCACATTTCCATCAGACCAGTCTCTGAATGTGGGAGCATTTGCTTGGGAACTAAAGACCCGATGGCTGGGCTTCTTCAGTCTTCTTTACAACCAAGTCCACTGGCAAGTCAGTTTGTAGAAGCAGGAGACTTATTAGGTTGTTGAAATGTTAGCTCAGTTTTATGGTTGTGCTAAACTGCTTCATTTGTGTGTTGTAATTGCGCAGCTTGATTGCAATTATGCTACTGCAAGGTACAGGAACTTGAAATCAAAGTAAATAAATTGATGGTATAAATTTTAACTACTTAAGAGGTGACACTAAAAAGACTAGATGCTCCTTGAGTTTACTTGTGAGATTCTGTAAAAATAGAATGAAAGATACTGTAAAATGACCCTTTTTATTTAATGCTCATCCTACATTTAACAAAAAGGCATCTGCTAACTGTTAGTTTTTGCAAACAGAGTTTTGGCCATTTTTACTTAAATAAAAGTGGGTGCAATTGTTTTTAATGTAATCTCATAAGCTGCTTTTATAAATATTTTTTTAAAATCTTTATTTGCTTTGTTTCAGGTAATGTATTCCAGATACAAAATTGCCTCATTTCCTGACCAGTGTGCTCTGGGCATTCTTGAAAAATCTTTTTTCTATTTGTTTGTTTGTTTACTTTCAAAGAGGAGGTTGTGGTGCTTGGTTGTTTCAAGGGAGAGAAAATTCTCAGTAAATATCTGTTATGCATGGAATTTCTTCAACTTCCGCCAACAACTCGTTTGCAAAAAACAGTCATTGTGAGGCCATCCAGAATTATTCTTGATTTTTATTTTATTTTATTTTATTTGACACCCACGCCTTTGATGGCAGGGGGTCCATGAAGAGCAGATGCAGTAGCTAAGACCACATGTAACCTCTGATCTAATGGAAAGCCTATTCCAGGCTTTTGCATGAAAAGCAGCACAGGCTGGCTCTGGTGGGAAGTCTGATTCACTGCCTCTCTGTCAGTCTGTGCTTCCTACATGGCCGAGAGAGGATTTAAGGCTGTTTCCTAGCATAGCATTGAGGGAGTTCTGCTGGAGTGTCACCTGTTCCCCTCTGGGTGTATTTATTGTCCAGTACATCTGCAGTCATGGTTGTGGGGGGAACAGTGCAGCCTCCACCCGTAAAGCCAAATTGGCCTGGGAATGTGCATACCTCAGGTTACTGTAACTGCTCGTTTTTGAGCTTCCTGACACATCACTTGTGAGTACTCTAGCAGAAATGTTTTTCCCCTTGTGTTCTTTAAATTCCAGTGGAAACCGTTTTGAAAACAAGACCAAACGTTCCACCTCAGAGTTTCGAATGCAGAGATGATTGCAGCATCATACTGGCTTTTAAAATTGACTGCAGACCAAAATATGATTCATCCATTGAAATGAAAGCAGACTGCGTGCTCGTTTGGCGGAGCCGGCCAAGCTGCCGTCCCGCACACGCGCTTGGTAGCCCTGTCCCCTGCCTGGGGCTGACGGGGTCCCTGCGCTCCCCCCCGTTAAAGCCTCCCACAGGCTATGCCCCCTGAGCTGGCCTGACTGTCAGCTACAAAGAGGAACAAAGACACATTTTGGAGGGTGAAAATCTTCAAGATGTGAAATTTCTCCTGCCTTCCTCATTTCCTTTACCCTTACTCCCTGTGCTGTTCAGCAGTTTGGGGTTTGCTGTCTGCTATTAACAGAAGACCAGGGGGATAGCAGTGAAATCAAAAGCTTGCAAGTTCAAATCAAGTTTAGGAAGATGTTTCATAAACTGAAGTTTGGAGCTGAGGTCTGTATCTCAGCAAGGCTAAAAGTGGCTTTGGATGTTTGGGTGAATTCAAAAATAGCCAGAGATTCTTTTTTTAAATTTTTATTTAAGAGGGGAGGGAGGAAGGTAAAAGTGGATCTCTTGAAGGCTTCACCTTCTTAGTCTTACAGATTTTAAATTACAGTCTTGTAATTTAAAGTCTTGTCTCACCATTTTTTTTTTGCTGCCACAGACAAATTTTTCACATGGTGTAGAGGATAAAATTTCTGGCTGTCTTCACTGCTCCTCGCCTCTCAATCCTTTCTTTTCCCTCTCTTGGCTTGCTGTGGAGTAATTCTAGCCTCTCCTTTTACTTATATATGCATCCCCTGGGTTTTCTCCAGCATTTTCTTTATACAAATAACTGCAAATTTAAGTGTTGATTTTTGGGAGAATCATAGAAAATGGAAATGTAAATGATCTATTATAATACATTATTCAGACCAGTTCCCTGCTGATGCATAATTATTCCCAATTGTATATTTTATAGTGTTCTGTCAAGTGTATTTTTAAACATTCTGAATGCTTCCATCATTTCCTTGAGGGATGAGTCCTTTTTCTAATAGCTTGTCTCATCATGAATTCCTCACTTTTCATTCTAAAATTCCTTTTTTTCATTCAATTGCTTCTCTGTTTCCTGTGCTTTTAACGTAGGGATTGATTGACTGATACTGTGTTATTCCTTTCCTGATTCTTGATCCTATGAAAATGCATGTGCTGTTTTCTACCTTAGAATAGAGATACACACCTTTTGGTTCTTTGATCTTTGATATATATAGTCTTACCCTCATACGTTTTATTTGGAACTCCCCTCAAGTGTTTGATAGACACAAGCATAGTCAATTTTGAAACCTCTGGATTTTAGCTTTCTTATCATTACATAAAAACTTAAAACTGGCATATTTGGCTGGACAGCCAAGTCTGTTACCTGGATTCCAAATTAGCTCTGTGCCATGGGCTTGGAAGCACTCAAGCTGGCTCTTTGCACGTCCCTTTGATATTATTACCTCTGATGCAAAATTGTCACTGCAATACTTCTTTTATTCAGAATTTGCTCAGTTTCACTTGAACTTAAAAAATGCTTCAACCAGTGCTGGGTTAAAAGTGGTATATTTTGTTGGACTTGGGCTAATTTTGTGCATTGAGGTTTCGTCACGTTGTGTTCCTAATATGTAAATTTTGGAGTCCCTATTATTCACATGTCCCAGTCCTGCAGTGCCCCAGGTGATGAAGAGATGACACTGCTGCACTCCTTGGAGACATGACAGAGCAAAATAATCTCCTTAGAGTCCCATGGTTGCTTTATTTTTTGGTTCTGTGCTTAAGTGCTGCAGTTCCCAGTGGCCTGAGGACAGTTTGTATAGTTAAGGAAATATGTCATGAAGGGATTTTCTGCTATGTAAGGTCTTTTCATCAGAGATATTTTCAGCTTGAAAGAGCTACAACTTTGAAATAATTATTAGGTATTTTATAACACAAGCACATCTTAGGATGATAAGACTACCTGTAAGTGTATTTAACAAAAGAAATGTTCATCTAAATTTAGTGGATTTTCTGAAAAGCTGGTGGAAGATATATGTTGCTATATACAGTATGTGATATCTTCCAGAAATGAGACAAAATGATGGCATTTTGCAATGTTCTGTGCCATATTGGTACAACTACATGTTTATAGTAATACTTACAGAGGAACAGTAATTTAGAGATTCATTTAATCAGTTCAGTGGTGTTCATTGAGCAATATTCAGTCATTTTTACAATGCTGAACACTATATATTCTGAAAAACATTAAAATGTTAGTTGTTTATGATGATCTACCAGCACAAAATAAGATATTATTTTATAGATTCAAGTCAGAGATAAAATCCTTCAGAACAAAATCTGTGTTTTGGAAAAAATGTGTACCTTGGTGGTAAAGAGGATGATGATGAGTAGCAGTAGTAGTAGTAGTAATATTTTCAGTATACTAGAAAAATGGCAGACACAACAAGATATTCCCTAACAGTTACTACAGAAAAGAGAGTGTGCCACACCCTTCTGGTTATTGTAATTAAAAGGGTTCAGAATCATAAAAATGTAGAAATTCTCATGGATATACAAATCAGTTGTATGCAGTGACAGCCCTTAAATAACTGTTGAGAGCTGACTTTATAAGTGTATAGCAGGAATAGAGGGAAGAAAAGGCTGTAATGTATATGCCATACAGTACAAATACTGCTGTAAAGTCATTGCCTGAAAATTGATCAAATAAAAACAAAAGAATGTGCTAACTTTTGATCTTTTCCATATAGATCTAAAGTCATGATCAATTGGTTTCAGTAGGTTCTTTGAAATCACATAAGGGTTCATATGTGCCAAGTTTTATATGAATCACATGATAAGGTCAAGAAACACAAATTCCAAAGCTGACTTTATATACCCAGTCCACATATGACTGTGATACCACAATACCATATGTTGACTATAACAGTGAGTATGTAAATCCTGTTCCTGAAAGGAATGAATTCAGAAAAACTCAAAGCAATTATAGCAGTTTTTAATTAACTGAAAAGAGAGAATAGCTTCAAGAAAATCTCCTTAAGTTTTTAAGGACATTCAATAATTAACATAGCAGACTCGATAATAAACAATGACTAATTATTTATAATTTGAGACCATAATGCCAGAATTGAGAATGCTCATAATTAAGGTCATGAGTCTCTAAAGATTAAAACACCTTTTACCCAACTGTTTTTGCTATGTGTGATAGAGGGAAAATGAAGACAAGAATAGCAATTGGATGGATTTAATTTTAATGTACTATTGTAGTATTACAGACCGATCAAAGGAACACAATTCAAGGTGATACCCAAGAATAGCTTCTGGTTAGCTATTGAAGCTCTGAAGGGAATGATACAACTGCACTGTTCATGATCTGTTCCTGAGCTCTCATAGCATTCTGGTCTTTTTGCCTTTTTAATTTACCTTTCCATTATTATTTTGTCTACCAAGCAATGACAACACACTCTAATAACAGGTTTTGAACATACTCTTTTGTAAGGAGTCCTTAAGTGTCATTACTTAATCATTAATTAAAGCTAAAATTGTGTGCTATTTACAGTCATCTTGTTTTATTGATGAATTTTATTCATATTTTACTTGGTATTTTTGCGTGTTTTCTAAATTTTTTGTAATTAGACCTTTGCCCATCAGTGCATGCATTATTCTACACAAGCATCTGTCTGTAGGTGCAAATGCTATGTAAACCAGTTATATTAGATATAATATTTACCATATTACATTTGAAACTCTTTACTTTTGTCTAGTCAATTTTGTATATAGCTTTTTGTTATGTATCATATTCCTGGAATATAATTAATGACTATGATGATTATCATCTGTAGATCCTGGGAAGACTCTACCAGAAGCACTGGATTATTGCAAGATTTGGTTGCAGACAGTAGCAGGAGAGGTAGATGCTAAAAGTGGTATTCCACCTCCTCTTATCACTGTGCAAATTAAAGACTTTCTTAATGGACCAGGTAAGTGCTGCACTTTAATCTTTCTTTTTAATGTAGTCTGTTTGTAGATATGCACGCATAGACACAGGATGGGGCCCTGAGCAAACTCATGTAATGGAAGGTGTCCCTGCCCATGGCAGGGGAGTTTGAAGGAGATCAGCCTAGATAATCAGAAACGTGTTGGATTCCTTGCTCATGATAGTGAAATATTCCTCCAGCAATTACCCTGAATGAAAGTGAAAACTGGGCACTGGACAGTCCTGGACCAGTCATTGGTTTAAGGCCTGATTATTGATTTTCTTCCCACAGTAAATTTAGAAAGGCTGAATTTGTCAAATTTCCAGCAGAATGAAGCCAACCTGCCTCTAGTCCTAGAAAACTGAAATGTTACTGCGGTTGTGTTTAAAAAAGATTACTTTTATAATGTTTCTGAAGATTTTTCTAAGCCATCTTCTCTTGGGTTCTTTGAAATCTGGATACCTGGCCCTGGAAATTCCAATCACCCGAAGTGTTGATACTGTAAAATTTAAAAATTAGTGATATTGTTTTTCTTTAATTAATGTGAGTGGTGTAGTGCAAAGGTTTGTTAGCATTTACATAACATAATATGACTTGACGTTCCACTCCTAGAGCATCAGAAACTCCTGCAAATTGGATTCTCTATTTTGTGAAGTATGGATTTATAGCTGCATTACAATGTAGAATAATTGAGGTTATAGTGAAAATTAGAAAGTACATTGTAACTATTTTCTCATATACATGTTTGTTATAATTCGTTGAAATGTGTAACTTACTTTTTTATCCTGAATATCCTTACTTCACACAGCATAGAATGAGCTGTTATCAGTCATTTAGTGAGCCGCTCTTCAGCACTGGATTTTCCTGATCATTCAGTTGCCTATTCATACGGTCTTACAGCACACTATCTAATCCTGGATCTGCAGCAGAATTACCTTTGCATACCTTACAGCTGTAGCATCTGAGCACTACAGAAATACTAATTCACCTGCACAACCCTCACATGGATGATGGAATACCATGCCCTTGCCATTTCACAGAAGACAGCTGAGGCACAGGGACATTAAAGGTTTTCTCAGTGTATTAAGGTATCAATTTAAAACACACAATTTCGTTTTCCAAAGTACTTAAAAATATAGAATTTGATGTTGGAAGCACAGCTTGTATTGTCTTTGGGTGAAGCAGTAATCACTTCTGAATATAAGAGCCCAAGACATCAAACTGAGTAACCAGTGAATGAGACACACGTATTTGACCCTAACTGTAAATACTGTGGTTAAGTAGCTTGAAAAAACATTTTTTGCACACAGGCAGAAGTCTCAAGGAAACTACAAAGTATGTGAAAAACCTCATCATTGCCCCCTTTTCTTTGGTTTTCCATGCTATCTAAAGAAATAAT
Organism: Picathartes gymnocephalus; assembly: GCA_013390045.1. Classification (NCBI taxonomy): domain Eukaryota; kingdom Metazoa; phylum Chordata; class Aves; order Passeriformes; family Picathartidae; genus Picathartes; species Picathartes gymnocephalus. The sequence continues at coordinate 18,508 of WEKY01043621.1, forward strand.
TTTAGGGAAGACTTTTAAAACCGCTTGACAATGCAGAGCTTTTGTTATATTGATCCATACTTGGGTACATTACAGACCTTTGAATCTTCAGACCTACTGCATGTTCTGCTACCATTTGAGGAAAAAAATGGTTAATCGATAGTAGCAATGGTTTTTCATTCTAATCAGGAACAGCACAAGAGGGGTAAAGATACCTACTATCAGGGGTCTTTTGATCACTGCTGCCAGAATGGTTTTCTTTTGTCCTTCTACCTCCAGTTCTTTTATGTCCTCAGTCCCCATGTTTGTCAGATTTCCATGTTCCCAGACCCTTCATTTGTACATTCCACTTCTCTCAAGGTTCTCACTGTAGTTTCCTGGCACAGCCTTTATTTTTAATTTATTACACACCTGAGGGTGTTTCCCTGATCCTGTCCTGTCAGTAGGACAGATTCCTAACTAAACTAGCAAACACGGAATTTGGCACCAGCTTGCAAAGTATATACTCACAAGCAGTGTAAGTGTCCACCCCAATCTCACCAGTTCAGTCTATCTTGCATTAGTGTTAAATCTCTCCCCATCATAGTGTTTGGCTGAGTAGAGAACTGGAAAACCATAGATTAACGCATCATAATCTTCAATCTATTTATTCTTGCAAAGCATTTAAAACTTCAGAGATTTCTTCCAGGATCTATTATTAGCCAAAAGGCATTTTTTCATCATCTTTTTGCTGCTAATTAGAACTATCATTACACATGACTCAACGGTAATTTCTCTGAATTTTAATAAAGTGTTTGCCAGTGTAGTATAACAAAACAGCTCTACCTTCCCTTGCAGATTTTTCTAACCTCAGCTGTTACCACTATGAGATCCTCTTCAAATAAACTAACTTTTACCAAGAAGCCTTCCTTGGGGGGTGGAAGTTTCATTGGATGAGTAATGGAAGGGTCATTCTGCATGTGATTGCATCAGAGCAGCACATGCAAAGAGTTACAAGAGCCTGACAGCTCCTCAGCAGGCTACTGGAAAATGAGTTACTGACGCCCCTGCGGGACAAGAAGTCCCCTAACCACAGCTTCTTCCAGGGTGAGGTAGCTTGGCCATCAGCAGGCCTGGAGAAAGTGTTACACCACCAGATCCCAACTCAACTGGCAGTTGTTCTTTGAGGACAAGAACCTCAGCAAAACTCCAGAGAGCTCTTCTTGCAACATCAACAACCAATATGTGTGATGGGAGACAGCTTAGCTAATAAATTGAATAAATAAAGGCACCAATGGGAGACAGCTTAGCTGATAAAGTGAATAAATAAAGGCACCGCTGGAATAGAGTTATGTTGCAGGCCTTGAAGGCTATTCTTTTTTGGCGACTATCTGGCAAAGAATGCTGCTACTAAGTGACCTATTTTCTAATGACATTGTGTGCTTTCATAGTCATTTATGTATGTGTGTTTTATAACTATAGTACGTAAATTGCTGAAATGCATTGAATGTACAGGTAGGTGATGCGTGTTGGTTACAGATGATCAACTGTCCTGAAAAGTCAGCACATTTTTGAAAGCTGTGCCTATGCAGACAAAAATATGTAGCAGTTGGGATAACTGTACAGTTTTCTGTGTAGATTTTAAGTGTTCAGAGTTCAGTGGTTTAATTGCAATGCCATTTGTCTTTCAAAGTATGTTGTTGGTATGCTGAGGTTAAATTTCAAATATAAGAATCAAACATACCTATATTTTATAATGCAAAATACTACCAAGCAGTTAACAGAAAAAAATCTGCAAGTGGTTCCCAGTGTTTGCTGTGTTAGATAAAACCAGTACTCCTTGCAAATAGTTTGTCAGCTGAAGTAGATAAGTAGATGGTGTTCCACAGAAAAATCGTATGGTTTCACCACACAGGAAACCAGGTTGTCAGTCTGTATTAGCTCGGAGATCAAAAAACTACAGCAAGTAGCTAAACTTGGAAACCACTAATTAAATGAGAATAACAGGATACATTAATGCACATCTTGCCACATGAGTTGATTATTTTGTACATTTTTGGCAACTAAAGAAAAACTATATTTCTTCCAGATTGAAGGTAATAGGATCCTAGAAGAAATAAGCATTCATCATCGGGCCTGTGGGAACAGACCTCAACTTTAACCCCATAACGTATTAAAGTACTATTTTTTCTCTTTTAAGTATTTAAAATTTTTAAAATTCCATTTACATCACTTTACATGACCCTCTATCTTTTATATTCAGTCTGTTACTAGACTGTACATTTAATTTTGGTCTAATACATAGAAGAGAACTATTTATTGCTTCAGCATTAGATGTAATTCAGTAGGTGAGGAACAAATATGACCATCTTGTCTTAATAGGTTTCGAAAAATTGCTGTCTACCTTCTAGTCCTCCTTCTGGATTTTTAAATCACCTTTCTTAGCTATAAAAGCTGTCTTTGATGCAGTCTTTTTTGATGCAAATGATACAAAACATGTTTATGAAGTACAGCTTCATACAAATTACCTTGGAATACTTATACACGCAAATTATAAGTGCTTTATACTGAAGTCTTCTTTCCCCAGTAGTTTTTTGGGAAGGTGTTGGGTTAGATGTGAAGTAATGGAGGTCCTTCATGATTCACCTTTTAAAATAATTTCTGTAGAAGACAATATCCAAATAAACTAAGAAATGTTGTGTCCCACTGAAAGATAAAGTGAATACTGGGGACCTAGTGGGTTTTTCTTTCATGCCAGTCCCTCCACACATGCTTTGGGCACCATGAGGGGCACAGCAGGGGATCTAGGCTTAGGTATAAAAAGCAATAGTCAGAATTGCACCATGGCACTCTCTCCAGCCTTTTTTCCCCACTGTTTGCAGAGGCAACAGTTGTATCCATTACCAAGGTCAGTGGTTTGAAGAAACCTGGAAAATAGCAGCTACCAGAAACCCACTAGAATAATATCTCCAGCAGGTGATAGATTAGTTGGAACAAATTGGAACCATTGCACTTCAGCTATCCTGGTTTCTTTCAAGCTGTTTTAAAAATGTCGTCATTTTAATACACAATATCAGCCCTGCGGAACAGTCCACAGCAGGTTAATTTGAATCATATGATGTATCACTGCCCTCAGCTGACATGAGCTCCGTTCCATGTGTGAAGCCATAATAAATCCATTCCCAACCGAGGCAAATTCCTTGTGAGAAGGTGAACTAATCCAGGCCTCACACTGGCATGTTAGCCCCCTGTAATTGAAAGCAGGGCCACCTGTTCCTAGCACAGTTAGCCTATAGAGAGAAAATTAGCATTAGATCAGATACTTAATATATTGAAAAATCATTCATACTGCTTGCAAGTTCAGCTGTGGGCTGCTTAGCATGACATCATATATAAACCTAGGAATGTGCCCACTTGATCCCAGTTTAACAGTTTTGTTAACCATGGTGTTTGTTAACTTTGAAAGGAGAATTTTTTGATTTAATGAGAGCTGACACGTGAGAAGGGAAACTAGCCAGGGTGCAGACTTTTCTAATTAACTCTGGGTCATTTGCAAAACTTTTGAGCTTTCTAGTAGGTTTTTTTTTTTTCCCTTTGCTCTTTTACAAACAAGTTTTTAAAGCACTGACACTGTAGCCATGAAATTATATTTATTTGATTAAGAGGGCAAAGAGAAATATTGCAAACAGGTCTACCAGCCTGTAGGTATTGCTTTGGATTTGACACATCTATTGTCTATAATATCAGTGTAATGATGAGTAAAATCATCAAAGTACCTTTCTAAAAACAGTGTCTACAACACTTATTTTAAATTTAGCTTCTTATATGCCTAAGTACAGAAAATGAAAACTGCACACTGGAGCCACATGGAAAAGTTGAAAAATATTTTCTTATCATCTTTTTCAGTGTATTGGCATTCTTTTAACACTTCATTCAAACATTTGCTCCATTTTATGAAACTTTTTTTTTTTTTTTGTGTATGTGTGTGTGTGTCTTAATACAGATGTATTATTCAGCAGCTAAGCAGAAACTAGAGAGTTAGTATTTATGGGTTCTTTTCTTTTCCACAAACATGCTCCGTGACCTGGAACAATTTATTTTGTCTCACTGTATTGTGCTTCATCTTCCCTGACTCTCTGTTGAGAGAGTTAATGTTTCCCTTAGCCAGGGTATTCCTTTCATAATAGTGCCTCCCGATGCCCCCATTATAGATTTTGGCCTCACCAGCCAGCCCTTGACACACTTCTGAGCTGTATTTGGTAGCTGCACAATTGCTTAATTTCAGTCAGCATCTACCGATTAGCAGTAGCCCTCCATTGTTTATTAATGGTATCTTTGGTCTTCTTGACCTACAACAATTTATCTTGGTTTACTTGTGACAGTTTTAAAAAACTAATAGAATTGCATCACTCTGAGCCTTGTCTGGGATCTCAAAGCTGGGCACTGGCTAGTTGTAGCTGTTAATGTCCAAGTGTCACCTTCATGTAACGTCAGTGGCCTGCTAGGTCACGGAAGAAGGTGGTGTTCCTGCTGGGGAGTACCCAGAATGGCTGAGGGGGATTAAGCTCCCTGAAGGCTCCAGTTTGCGATATTGGCCTTGGAGAGCTGCTTCTGTGGGGCTGCAGCACACAGACAGCAGTGGGCAGAAACACTGAGCTGTGACTACCAGTCTCTCCTAGACTAACTGGCATCTGTCTCACAGAAGCAGAATGCAAGATGGACTGCAGATGGCCTCTGAAGCCTTGTCTCAAGTTTCTTCCTCGTTTTCCCTTGATCCAAATTGGGAATGATGAATTAGAGGATAAAAACAATTCGTTTGGATTCTTCTTGCTTTTCAATTTCTCTTAATTTGTGTCTCTTTTGATGCCTGACCAGAGACAATTGAGAACAGTACGAGTAGTCTTTTCTTTACATGTCTCTTTCCTATTTTTATAAACTTAATTTTTGCAATTCAGCCACTACCCTGTTGCTGAAGGGCCACCCTGACTCCAAATCAGAATCAGGGCTCAAGATTACCTTTACCTTCCTCATATTTCCTCTGTTTAAAGTCTCTACATCAGGATGGGTGGCTGAGGGAGAAAGAATATCACTGTTGGTAAAATGTTTCATGCCATCATCTGCTCCTCTCCTGTTTAGGACTAGGAAATTAAATCATCTTAAGAGGTTAGTATAAATAGTAGTTTCTTCTGTAGAAGTACTGTATATTAGGAAGTTTAATATTTTACAGCCTTCTTGGGGTAGGGGAGACTGAGATCCGTGTCCAACCTGAAGGAGAAAGACGTGGCCTTTTCTGTATTAGCTGTGAGAAGATCCACTGCTGAGTGAGGGTTATGGGAAATAAAAAAAATCTGAGAAAATGGCATTTTTCTCTCTCACATTTCAACATTTCTCAGTCTTTGAAAAGATCTCAGTCTTATAAATGATAGAATCATTAAGGCTGGCAAAGACCTCCAAGATCATCAAGTCCAACCTTTGACATAGCACCACCATGGCAACTAAACCATAGCACCAAGTGCCACATCCAGTCATTTCTTGAACACTTCAAGGGATGGTGGCTCCACCACCTCTCTGGGCAGCCCATTCCAATGCCTGATCACCCTTTCAGTGGAAAAATTCTTTCTGATGTCCTACCTGAACTTCCTCTGGCACAGTTTTAGGCCATTTCCTCTTGTCCTGTCACTGGTTGCCTGGTAGAAGAGGCCACTCCTCACCTGGCTCCAATCTCCTTTCAGGAAGTTGTAGAGACCAATAAGGTCCTCCTGGAGCTTCCTCTTCTCCAGGCTAAACAACCCCAGCTCCCTCAGCTGCCGTTCATAAGATTTACTCTCCAGATGCTTCACCAGCTCCATTGCCCTTCTCTGGACACTCTCCAGCACCTCAATGTCCTTTTTCTCGTGAGGGCCCCAGAACCGGACACAACACTTGAGATGTGGCCTCACCAGTGCCCAGTACAGGGAACAGTTGCTGTCCTGGTCCTGCTGGCCACAGTATTGCTGACACAGGCCAGGATGCCATGGGCCTTCTTGGCCACCTGGGCACAGGCTGGCTCATGTTCAGCTGCTGTCCACCAGCACCCACAGGTCCTTTTCCAAGAAGCAGCTTTCCAAACACCCTTCCCACAACCTATAGCTCTGTATGGGATTGTTGACACAAGTGCTGGACTCATATTTTACCTTATTGAACCTCATAGACTTGGCCCATTGATCCAGCCTGTCCATATTCCACTTATGACTAATTTTCATGGCATTTACTTTCCAGTATTTAAGATTAAGAAAATACTATGGTAGTTTTTAAGTCATAGAAATAGTAACATTGTGTACATTAACTTATGGCATATATTAGAATAAACTCACTAAAGCTTCCAGCTCCAGTAAGAGCTGGAATTTATCTGGAGTAACATGCTAGGAGCTTTTGTTATTTTTGCGTTGCTTATTTATCCTTAGCCCTCTGAATAAAAAGTCCTTTTGAGTAATACCATTATCCCAAGTTCACAGATGAAAATTATGTCTTTCCAGTACAAATTTGAATGTTATAGAGAACAAGGGTAAAATCCTCATAACCCTGAAATTTTTTATCTGAAGCTCTAAGTAATAAAATGACAAAGAAAGAAATTGTTTCAGACAGAAATTTCAGATTGCTGCTCATAGGTTTTCTTTTATAGTTGTTATGATTTAGTTCAAACAGGCCATATTGAATCCATTGGGTTTTTTGTAATAGATTTCAAAATACATAATAAATGTAAGTAATATGATGACTAATGGGTCAAGTGAAGTTGGAACTTTTAAAATGAGAAAATAGCTGGAAACGGTTTTCAGGAAACTATTCCAGTTGATTTTTGGTCCCCCACAAGGTGTACATTAACATAAAACTCCGTAGAATCGCCTCTGGGACCTGAATTCCCTCTCTGATTTCATTATTCCAAAGTGTTTCTTTTTCCTCCACTGTTAAGTCATCTCCTGGTGTGGTGGGAGCATATAATAAGTGTAATTTATTTATATTTATCTAATCTCCTTTTAACTCACTAGTTATTTCATCATTCTGTTTCCTAGTAGCTGTTCAGAAAGCTGTGAAGGCTAATTAGAAACTAATAATTGAAGTACATGGATTTACTGGGTAGTCTAAAGAGAAATAGTGAAGAAATTGAGAAAGAGAAAGAGCAATTCAAATTCTACACTCAAATGCTATACTGTAATAAAAACAATTGCTTTGATACCATCTAGTTCAGTTAGGTTGAAACTTAACAGAAATAACTCACTTGATGCAATCTATTTGCAAGCAGAGTAATTTTTTCACTTTTTTTTTGCTGGAAATAGATAACACCTGGCAAAATAAGTTATTGCTAATACATCTTAAATCTAAAGAATGCATTGGGTTATAATTTTGGTAGCCAGTCACTAGTAGGGAGAGGAGAAGTTGATGTAATTGACGAGTTAAAGGTGACTTTGAGCTACCTTTTCCTCTGTCTTGATTCTGATGTAATTTTGGACAGTTCAAAGAGTTAACTGAGTTATGGGAGGATTGTGTTTTCTTATGAGTACAGAATCTGCACAGTGATATGTGCTGTTCTTCCCAAGGTGTTTAAAATATTCTAAAAAAACCTGTTACACTTGGATTTTTCACCCCAAAAATTTTATTCCAGTTGAATCTGTGTGACTCTTACATTTTAAAGCTCTTTTTAGCCCATTTTGACTGGTGAAGCTGCTGAACATCTATCTTAATCACCTGCTATAAATAGCTCTTTGTATTTTGTCAGTTTTCATTGTTCTATCCATCACTTAAATGTATTTTCCTTAGAAGGAATGTTAAAGTTTCTTTTACATTGCTATGGATAAAGTGTAAAAGAGATCAAAGACTAAATATTGCTCAATTGTAGTTGGTTTTTTTTTTTCTTTTTGAATGTTTTGCTTAAAATGCCAAAGAATCTCTTTACATAATCTTTAACCAGTTGTAAAAATAACCTATATCATTATGAGATAGTTAAAATATTTGCAGTGAAGGTTCCAAAGGTACATTTTCTGCAATTATGCTTCTGGCTGCCACCACATTCTGTCAGGGCTGATTTACTGGATAATAATAACTTCATACAAAACTTTGTCAAGTTTTCAGTCATGACAAGATTCTTCTGTGTGACATGCACAGTTTCCAAACAGAAAAGAGGGAAGTCATTTGCATTTCTCTGGTGTCCTGGTGGCCCTTTTTTTATTTCCTTCTTGGATGAGTGGCCAAGAGCAGTGATAAAGCACAGGCCCAGGTGCCAAATATGGTCCGCCACTGAGCCACACCAGTGCCCTGTGTCTTCTCTGCCCTGGCCCAAGGAAGCCCCAAAAAGAGCTTCTGCCTTTGTGTTCATCTCCTTTTCAGTCTTTCACAGTATTAAACTTTGGGTTAAACCCTTGACACGTTGAAGTTTTTGGGTGTCAGGGAGGTTTCTTGTTTTTTTCCCCTCTTCTGGGCTATATTACCATAGGAAAGTGCTGCCAATTAGATAAAGCAGTTAGATGTGAAAGTTGCCACACTGAGAAGTAAGGCTTCTCCTTTACTAACTTAGAAACTTTATTATTTAGCAAAAGCAATAAATAACATCTATTTACTTTACCCCTTTATTATTACATTACTAAGAGAGAAATTTAAATTGATAAGGCAGTTGTTTGCTTGGTTTTTTTAACATTTCATTTTAAAAACACTCCTTTTCATCTGAGTACTGTAAATAAATTAATGTCATAATGTCACATGGGTCTGTACTCTCTTCCTAACTCCTTTCTCTATTCAAAGGAGTAGAGAAATTCAGAGGCCCAGTGAAGTCTGCATGAAAGGGAGGCAAATCTTGGGATATTCCAAGTGCCAAGAGGGTGGGGAGGTTTTCCAAAGTGTTTCGACTTTTCTTTTTTCCCATGGTGAAAATTTTCCAAGTTAATATTGTGTGGTTTTGGATGTCTGAAAATCTTCACAGAATCACTGAGGCTGGAAAAGACCTCTGAGATCATGGAGTCCAACCTTCGATCAGCACTGTGTCAAACTAGACCCTGGCACTAAGGGTCTTCTTGAACATCTCCAGGGATGGTGACCCCACCACCTTCCTGGGCAGCCTATTCCAGTGTTTAACAACCCTTTCCAATCCTGTCTTCTTCCAATGCCCAGGTTCCTAGCCTTTCTGCTAGGCTTACATATTAGCTAGTGTTTTGCCAGTTCCTAGTTCAGTGTGGAAGGCTATCAACACAAGAGAAAGCATTTTCAGAAAACCATTAATTAAAATTCTAAGTTAAAAACAGCTTTTCAGTCTTAAATTTCAATTAGCTGTAGCTTGTGGAGTATTACAGACATCTTTCTAACATTGGTTTGCTTTTTTTTTTTTTTAATTCAGCTATAGATATTATACAGACATTTATAAATTTCTCTTATCTTTGTAGAAAATGTGCCAGATGTTTTTAGGGGGAGGAGATCAGAAAAGTACTTTGTCATGTGCCTGTGAGTCTCTGAAGTCAGTATAAACCTGTGCTTAAAAGCAGCTCTGAAAGTCTGCCCCTACAGCCCTTTACCGTTGGTGGTTGGTGTAAAAATTTACCTGAAGAATGGGAGAGCTCATTAGTTTGCATCGATGTTAAGAGTAAGACGTGATCCTGGACAGCTTGAAACTTTGATGAAATATTCATTCATCTGTGTAAAACCTTTAACAGACAGTGTTTCCTGTATATATTTATAATGAAACTTGAAACTGAGTAGTGCTGTTTGAATGTTTAATCTAGATATATGCACAGAATTTTAATAGTTTTTGGTTCCTGGGCCTGGGGTGGTGGCAGTCAAACAGCAAAGGGAAAAGCACTTTTTCCCCCAGCCAGAATAGCTGTCTCATTACTGGTCAAAAACTGAATTTGAAATGAAAAATCCTAAAAACTAAGTTAAAAGCTGGATTTCTGTAAGGAATTATTATGTACTGATACTGCAGCACAAAAATAAGTTTCAGGCTTCATAATATCCTGCTTCCTATCTGTGAAATACTTTTGGCAATTCCTACATCTCAGCTACTGAGATATCACTGTTAACAATGTTGTTCATATTAATTGTAATTCCTAAAAATTCTGTGAGCGTTTTAGTATTCTGAGAAATACCAAAATTCTTTTTGGTAAGGAGACAAAAAACATTTTGAAAATAATAATGATTTTTTAAAAAAACGTTAAAAATAATACATTATTCCAATCTCCCTGGAAAATGAAGAAATCTAAACATACCTAAGTTTTTGTATTTGCTTTTTATTTCACATTTCATCTTGAAAACGCATTGAAGACTGCTTCATATGAGCAGTGTAGGAAACAACAGAATACACGTTATTCACTCATTTAAATGTGTTGAAAATGTTCGCTGTTGGCTTTGGAGTTTAGTCAAATAGTTTTTCTGGATATAAAACTCAAGAGAATGTGAAGTATATTTTTATTCTGGCACAAAAAAATTAATGTACGTACCATCCCACACACTCAGATAAAGTGTGTGTCTTTCAGATAGCTGTGGTGATCCCTGGGAAAAAATGAGGAAATAAAATCCACATTGTGCCATGTTTCTTCCTTTAAAACTGTATATAGTAACCTACAGTATTTTTTATTATATTTTAATTCAGATTTATTGCTAAAAATATTGTTTTGTTATGTTTTAACCTTGACTGAAACATGTTGGAAATACAATGGAAAAGCTATTTCCACTCAATGCCTAATATTTGCACACTACTTGAATAATTGCACTACAGCTTACCATATTTCTTTTTTCAATTCTCCCCTACAGCTGACATAAATGTGGACATATCCAAACCTTTGAAAGCAAATCTCAGTTTTGCCAGACTTGACCAAATAAACCAGTTCTTGAAGAAAATCATAACCACAAATGAAGATGTGCCCAGGAAGGAGGCTGTTCCATCAGCTGGCATTATTCCAGATGAGGATGTCACTTTGATATCCAGACACCCCAGTACAAGGGACTTTCTACCTGCAGTGCACAGCAACGCTGCGCAAAAGGCTTCAATGCAAGAAAACTTGTGGAAAGCCCTTTCCTGCTTCCAGAAAATTTCCATTCACACCGTTCAAATGGTTGTTTTGATGGAAACCATCCCACATCCCAGTAAACCTTGTTTGTTAGTCTCTTTCTCAAACCTCAGTGGGAGCCTGAATATTAAAAGTGGACATAAAACTGCAGGTAAGAGGGTTTTTTTTAAAGTTGGAAGTGCTATTGGTTTGTGTAAGTGGTGGTCTAGTGACCGTTTCAAAGTGTGGGGCATTGCAGGGAGCTGCTCCTGACAACATCATAAATCCACAACAGAAAATAGCAAATCCCTGATAGACTCTGTTACCTGAGTTTTCCTTTTAGCAAGGCAGCACCGAAGAATGATTAATTTTGTAGTTAATATGCTCTAGCTTGTAATTACTAATTTATTGATGGAATTCTGGCTGAAGTAGTGGTTATGAGAACCACTCCTCCGTTATTCCCATAATTTAGCACATAATTCAAAGAGCAAAATTTTGACAGTTTTCACTCTATAGCTAGATTTTCTTGTTAGGACCTTTGTTTCTGTCTTTAAAAAATCTAAAAGTAATTGTTCAGAGCCCTGACAGGTGCTACTATGTAAATACTGGGTCATGCTGTTATTTTCCTCCAGATTTATGAAGTTTTCAATTTTTACATATTTCCTCTGCACACCTGAGAGTCACACAGGGAAAACAGGCACTCTGGCCTCATTACTGAAGCAATGCAAGGAAACTTTACACCTCGGGTACAATTCACCAGATACCAGAGACTCACTTAAAATGAAGATATTTTGAGTGTCACTGTAAATTGTTTATTAGTATTTCCATAAAATTAATAAGATGGTATATTTCCATGTTGTGGAGATGAGCCAGAGGTAGGTAGTTGGCAGAGTAGCTTTTGAGGTAAAATGGTCTCCAGCTGAGAGGAGCAAGTTGTTGGCCAAGTGAGGTGGTGATTTATTTCTTTTTCATCAGAAATATTTTTCCTCAGGCAAGCAAGTTTCAGTTCTTCTTTATTGTTTTAAAAGTTAAAAATGAAAAATTTAATGTTCATAGGACATGAAAACCCATGAAAGTGCCTGGGCCTGAAACTTTTGATTTGTCTATTAATAAATAGCAGTGGAGGCAGGAACAGTGTCTGTGTTCCCATGCTTTTCCATTCAGATCACAGCTCTAGCATAGAAGACACTGCAACTGAGTAAAAGCCTTTATAATGTGCTTTAAATACTTTTAGTTTTGTTTCTGTGTAATAATCCTCTTCCCTTCCATCAGTTTCCCTCTATCATTTATGCATTATCTGTCCCGTGGCACATTATGGTGTCCACATCATGCTTCGATACATCAAAGCTGCACTGCTCCGTCATTGTTCTATAAAGCAATTTGGCAAACTCACACTGTATTTCACTTACCCTGGAGGTTTTCATCCTCCCAGAAGGAGGACGTACCTTGTCTTACATGTTAAGTCTCAGAAACGTTTTCAGCTATGAAGTTCTGTTTCTTAATTCTTCTGGCAGTCTGAGAAAATCAATCTTTATTTTACACATTATGAGCCATACATGAATCTTCAGTATGGTCATAGTCTGGGAAGCGTTGGGAAGTAGAGCAATACTGATGTCAAATCTAATGAAAATGGACATTAGTTATTCTGTATAAAGAACTTTCATAACCAGACAATTAATAGACATCAACAGACGCTTTTCACATTTTTTTCCAGTTAAAAAAGCTTTATCTCTACTTTATAAAAAGAAAAATACATCTGCATGAGGTTTTACATACTGCTGTGCTGGTGCAATAAAGTAAGTTTTAATTAGAGAAAAAGACCCACTTCCACAAAACTGATTGAAATTGTAAAAAAATCTTTTAAGAAATTGGTTGGATTTTTTTTTACAATTATTAATCTGAATTTAAAGTGCTGATAGAAACCAAAGTGTAAATTAGAACTTCAGGAGAGAAGATAAAATACTCAATGTCGGGGAAACAGTATTATAATCTTGTGTTAAAATTCCTTTAGAAGAATACCACAGTTGCTAACTAGATTTGTTTTATTATTACAAAGAAATTATGCAAGCTAACTCAATTTTAAAAACTTTGTAGCTGTGTCTTGAGAGGAAGGAGCATTTAAATATCTCAGTTTTTCACTACTGTTCTTTTTGTAAAAGGTTTTATGGATACACCTTTTGAGCTGAACAGGGTTAATGTCAGAGGTTTTTTTAATAGAATGAAACTAATACGTGAATACTTCACTGTGTCTTCGATTTTACAGTCGAATAACTATTGTGACCATCTGCAGCAGCTGCATTTTACGAATTATTTGCTGAACCAAGCTAAGCACAATGACAAAAGTAGTGAGCTCAGATATACTGTTAAAACAGAGAGAGAAAAAGGAGCATTGCTTGCCTTTTGTACAGTATGGCCATCTGCTGTACAGATGTTATTATATAGAATGACCTCAGATACAATAATTGTAGAAAATTTTCATTAAAACCTCAACAATTTGCACTTGTTTACTTGAATCTGCATAACTCCCCAGTGAGACAACACAATGCGCTTGGGGTTTCTTTGGGTCTCACTAGCTTACTCTTTGATCCTTTTTGATGTGCTGACTTTAATAAACATAGTTAAAAACACTGTTCAAAAACATCATGGAAAAAACTACAAAGGAACAATTACAGCAGTAGAAACTACTCTAATCCTTCACTTACGCAAGCTATTTTTAGTGAAATATGGTTTTTTACACGTTTTATGTGGCAGTGTTTTATAAACAGTGTAAACGACCCCTTTTCCAGATGAGTTTTCATGCAGGAGATGAAGTTGTTTTGTAAGGAATCCTATTTGCTAGGAATTACTGAGCAAAAAAACCTCGCAAGAGTATATATTGTCGGCATTTTTCCTCCCTTATAGGGGGAAAATAAAAGTGCATGACCTTGTGTATTGCTTTCATTTCTTTTCAGCTGAAATTAAGAAAAAAGCTTGCTATCCAACTTTTTTTTTTTTTTTAATTATCAGTTTTCCCTCAAGAGTTTACTGGTCTAATCATGGAAACTAAAGGCATTCTGGTTTCATTTTTCTTCTTAATTTCTTATGAAACTAAAAAGTTTTAGCTTCTGGAAAACAGAGGGGCAGATTAGTTGAATGATTTCACTTCTAACAAAATAAATTATAAGTGTTGAACACACATTGCAGTTGGATCAAACTAAAACACCTCTATTTCTATATATCCTGCTGCGCTGTTGTACAACCCCAAACCTTTAGTGTATCAAGGGACTTCATTTTTTGGACATTTTTCAGGTTTTAGTACAACAGTTACTTATAACAGCATGGTTACTATTTCTGTTAGAATACTTACATTCCCCTCTGTACTCATGGTTAAATACTGAGTATTTTTGGTTTAGTAAAGTAATGCTGTTGTAGACTGTGTTGCGGTGTACTGGCACAAAAAGAAAAAATAATAAAAAAAACCAAAATCCCCCCCCAAAAAAATTTACTTTAAAAGAGGTTACCGTTATAGTTTTCCTGACGTGCTTAAGGGTAGGACTTTGTCATACTGATATTCAATAAAACAATAATCTCTAGTTATTTTATGTTTTGAGGCTTGGAGTTACAACTTAAAACTTGTACCTATTTTATACAAGTAAATACCAAACACTTAGCTTGGCAGCTTATTTGTACTGTTGATGAAAACCCCAACTGCAAGAACTGTTGTTAGACCTGTTCAGTGATTTTTGTCCTCTGAAGTATGCGGCATCTTCTACAAAGTGCTTAGAGCTCGAGTCCCATGTACCCAGTCAGATCTGAGATCACTTGGTACCGTGCTTGAGGTGTGTGTGACTCACTCCTTACCTGTCACAGGGCATTAGAATTGAAATAAGTTTTAGCAAGAAATATTAGAAAATAGAATGCAATTCTAAACATATGGCTTTCAGTTAGTTTAGGTTTGTTGTTGAAATTAGCACTACCTACCTGCCAAAAGAGCAGATAAATTAAGAGAAGTTGAGGACCATTCTTTCCCCAAAGTGAAAGACAGCAAGAAGCCTGTAGCCTCTCAGTGGAGCCTTATTTTACTCTGGCTGGACACAGGAGGGAAGTCTTGCTGTTCAGCGTCTGAACTGAGAGAGTTACGGACATAAAATATTCTAAAGATCATACACAGAACTCCCCAGCCCTTTGTCCCACATGTAGAGATGATTACTTTAGCATATAAGTAAGGGGAAGAAAAATAAACACTAGTTTAGCCTATGATAATTGCAAGTATTTTTACTAAACCTGAAAATAGTTACATACTTGAGATACTTTACAGAACTATTAGAAATTAAATGCAGATATGAATTGGTATAGCACAAAGACAAAACTTCATTTTGGAGTTAACTAACTCCCTTGAGAAAACTCTGTTAAGGCGTTGTCATAGCCTTTGGATGCTGCAGATGTGCAAGTTAGCCCATGGGGAAATAAAACTTTAAATTAGATATGACTACCTAAAATAATATGCAGCAGTAACAAGCCATTTACAACACCCAGAAGGCGTTTGTTACTTTTAGAAAGAAATATAAACTCTTTCCAACACTTGAACAATAGGAAATTAATTCTCAGTCAGTAAAAGCCAGAGGACAAACTAAATATTTAAATGGCCACTGAGGACTGAGGTGGAAATGCAGCTTGTAGACAGCTATACAAATCACTAACAAACCTTAATGAATATTGGGTGTGGGCATCAGGGTCCTGTCAGATTTGACACCGTGTCCCAAGTAGCTTAAACCCAACACTCAAGGAAAGGTGGAGACCTCATCAGGTCTCTAACATCTGGGATTTTATTTGTCATTTTGGCATATCCTGCAAGCGCAAAAGAAAGAGTAAAAGGGGATTATCCTGACAATGAAATGAGTTACTGAATCTTGTGATAATGAAAAGCAGAAGAATTCTAATTCCTTTCTATAGTCCCTGAGGTGGAGGTGCGTTTATAGTTCTGCAGGAGTATAATGTAGGAGGGAAGAACAGATGGCCTAAAATCCATGAAACAAGACACCATCTAATCCCAGGACTGAGTACCACTATTAATCCTGGTCAGATTCCCTACTGATACTTTGTAATGGGGTTCCGAATTGCTACTGATGAACTAGTGCATTAACTGGAGAGAGTTAAAAAAAGAATAAGAAGTTCCTTGTACGTTGTTTATTCAAGACAGCGTGCACTAATTTTGTAGAACTGCATTTGCAGTCTGAGTAATTCAGGTTTAAAAGTATTTCAGATGAATTTTGATTCAGAACAAATATGGTTGGGTTTTTACTCTCTTCAGCTTTTATTGTGAAAACAATTACATATTTTTTGAGACTGGAATTTCTTTTGATAGTGGGATCCCTGTACTGTTTGTGACAGTAGTAGGTGATAGAGTATTTACATGGAGGTCAATGTTATAGACTGTTTAAATTCATGAGCAAATAGTTATAACAGTGAAAGCCGGATGTTTTCTTTATACATTTTATGCTTTCTGTGATATTTTTCCAGTTCAATCTTCATTTTTCAGTGTGAGGTATAGAACACAGAGGTTAGACATTATTTCCAGTCTTAGGGACCAGTTCCTTAGGCCACTTAAATTGTTGATATAATGACATGTTTCTTCTTTTTCTATGTCAAGAATCTTTTTGTGGG
Organism: Picathartes gymnocephalus; assembly: GCA_013390045.1. Classification (NCBI taxonomy): domain Eukaryota; kingdom Metazoa; phylum Chordata; class Aves; order Passeriformes; family Picathartidae; genus Picathartes; species Picathartes gymnocephalus. The sequence goes on from WEKY01043621.1 coordinate 35,115, forward strand.
ATGGAATCACCATCTTGCTGGCCAGACTAAAGGTGCAATTTCATAAGAAATTCAAGTTATTGTAGCCGCAAATTTCCACACGCTGCCTTGTGCTAGCTCAGTTACTCAGGTAGCTGATCACTGGGTTGAGTAAGGGCACTCATTTCTCTGAAAACTAACCCAACAGTAAAGAAAAGTTTGCAACAAGATTGACTCCTTCAGCTGGCTCACTGGACAGGTACACTTTAATGACCGTGCTAGCACAAATGAGAATACAGAGAAGTATACAAAGGAGGAAGGATTGAAGGGAGAAGACTGAAAGAAGCCTGGACCTGGACTGTCCTGGATCCCCAAGAGTGCAGGGAAACCTGTTTGGTTTGTGTGGCCTGGGTGTATCTGTCAAGCCTTAGACTTCCACAAGCATAGCTGACTGGGTTATAGAGGCCCAAATAGAGCTCAGCAGCTGCCAGGCACTATCTTCAGGATGGTTTATAAAGAAAAGTTACCCTCTAGTTCATGGATAATTTAGTTTACTGAAGCAGTTGGAATCCACTAAATCAAATGTAGAACCAGAGGAGCAAGACATCAAAGCTGTAACTCTAAATGAGCTTTGTGTTGATTATATTGGGCTGCATTTTGAGTGGCATCCACTATTTTGTAATGCTTCAGTTGCTGGACAACCATTCAATGTCTGATTTTTCAGTTGTGCTGAGTATCTACAACTTTAAAGATCAGTGACATTTGTAGGTACCAGCTATCTCCTGAAAATCAGCCAAAGTTTTCAACCAGCCACCTAAAATTTAGATGTGAGAATGCATAATCTTTTTCTAAATTGAAGAACATTCCCATGTCCATGTGTAGAGCTGGAGTAAGAATGTTTAGCTGCTTTTCTGAAACCTGCTGATATCTGAAGATAAAATATTTATGATAAAAGAACCAAGTACTACTCACATCAATATAGCACTAACTTTTGAAAGCTGGATTCACAGATGCAAAATGAACACTATTTTTGTTGATTTATATTGCATTTTATATTATGCATTTTTCTCCACCTAATTGGAATAACATAAGGCAATATGGAGCTTTACAAATATATTCTAAATTATTGTACTCCAAAGACAGCCTTGACCAATAATTAAAATCCCTTTGGATCTAAACTTTAATATGCCCTCTGTGATCAGGCATCACAAAATCCAAAAGTACCAAATCATCAAGTGAATTGAGATTTTTCAGTTATATAGAATGCAGTAGTGTAATGAACATGAAGTACCTGCCCAGTTATTCTTTAAGGGAGGTGAGCTCATTTCAAATAGATAACCATCTTTGACTTCTCTTCTGATTCATCACTGACCTGAACTCCATTTGAACCTTGTTAGACACAGAACAAGCAGGATTTCTGGCCTGAGCTATAAAATATAATTAAGCCCTTTTGAAATGATGTGTAAAAGAACATAGCTTTACCCCCACTATAACTACTACCACCACCACAACCAATAAAGTTAAATCAAGCACTGCCTGTAATGGATTAAAATAATAAATGTTCCTGGATTTTAGTGTTTGAAGTACTTGAAGAAAACAGGCTCCCAGCAGCCAGTACCGCTGAATGCATGGGGACATTTATTAGTGATGAATTCAAGGGTTTGGCCTGTTTAAGATCATTACTTTCTGTTTACCGTGTGTTACACATCTCATGTTTTTACAGAGCCCATATGTGTCCCAATGTAATGCTGAAAAACTCTCTTTCACTAAAGAATAGGTAATTGGTAATGTGTAAGTATTGTTCTCATGGGGAGAATGAACCATCATAAGATTCAGCTTGATACTAATGAGAAATCCAGTGCGGTCAGTGGATTGTTAACTAAATCTCTCCTGGAAAATTGTTCTTAAAATTTTTCTTTACTATGCCTCACCGTTTGTTTGCTACTGCTGTTTCCAGGCTTGAGTAAATTGGCTGGCTCTTAAATTAGCTGCAGTATTTCCCCTGTAATTATTTTCACAGCTTTGTTGCCCTTTCTTCTCAGAAGACGGTTTGTCAAGGATACTTGTCAACAGAGCGTTGAAACTGTAGTATGACTACTCAGTATGTGATGTATCTACAGTTTTCCTAAAACAAAAAAATTGTGTAGATAGTTGTATCAATGTATTAGATATAACAGCATATTTACATTTTCATAGCTGTCTTAATGTCATTCACAATCTGAAAGCAGCTACGGAAGTTACAAATGTGAAGAGTGAATGTTCAGAACCAAATATCACAGATTATCACTTCAGTAGACGGTACAAAGGAAAACCACTTGCTAACTGGTCTTCAGCAGCCAGATTGTATCTTTGCCACCCAGGCATGGAGGGCCCATGGGAGAGCCTGGACTTCTTCCTTCAGAGGGTACCACGATCCCTTGGCTGGGAATACAGTCCACAGGCTGCTGCTGGCAGTGAGACCACACGTGCCTCTGGACCAGCATGGCTGGATCTGTGCTCTGGGACACACTCTTGCTTCTGAGTTGCCCCACACTCAGAAAAGCAATTTTCTTCGTAGTGCTATTGTTTGTAGCAAAGCTACTGGCTTTTCAAAAGAGTGCTTAGTGCCAGTTCAGTGCCATTTGCTACCTTTATTAAAATACATGTTTTCATTTTCTTAATTCTCTCCTATTGAGGTTGAATTCTTCTCCCCTATTGAAGTTTGCCAATTAAAATCATGCTCTTTGTTGCATTAGGTGACAGTGCAGTGAACCAAACAGCATTTGCAGCTAAGGAAGAGCAAATGCACAGGGAATAATAGACGGAAAAAGCTCCTTCTACATTTTTACTCATTTCATTTGGAGTTGATTGAAATATCAGCACTGAAATGTTTTTGAAAACAGAAAGTCCATAGTTTATGTCGATACATTCTCTTTCACTTTGTTAACCAGGAAAAATAAAAAGATCTCTTTCCTAACACTTTCTTACACCTGTATTGCTTAAACCCTAAGTGATCATTACTGTAAGGCAAGGATTGTATTTATATATTTTCTGCATCTATTAAAATGGACCAGCTCTTTCTTTTTCTATTCACAGAAAAGGATTTATTCACACACGGCAGTTTAAAAAGGATGGAGCCTCCTATTATTGACAAATGCTGATGCAACTCTAGTATAATTATATATAAACCCTAATCTAACTATATGTAAAACTGTATTAGGATACTCAGATTCTCTGAGATACCTTTGTGAATCTTAGCATAAATCACATATGTACTGACATAAAAAAGATGTTAGAATATCAAAGTAAATGTCTCTAGGTAAAATTTTTTCACTGTTTGTTGTAATGATCTCCACTTTTAATTTTGGAGCAAGGTAATTTCTTGAACATGACAAGCTACCTATGTTTAAACCCTCCTACATTATTTCCAGCCATATAAAAATACCTGGATATTCCTTTTGAGCTAATGTCATCATAAAGGTAATCCTTCCAATAGCACACAGAAGCCTGCTCTAAGTTCTCTTTTGCTCCGTTAGTGTAGATGCATTTTGTGGTGCTATTGTGTTTCTGGCTGGACCCTGACATGGGAGGGCTGGCAGCATTTTCTAAACACTGTCCAAAGCAAGTGCTTCATATTTATTAGTCTCTTGGAGGAGTATTTTAAAAGTCATGAAACTATTTGTTCCTAAAAGTAAATTATTGCACGTACTGAAAAGTGCATTGGTGTTCATGAGCCACAATCCAAACAGCACAAGTTAACTTCTGCATGTCACAGCAATCATTTATGAAGATACATTGCTTCTTTGTGCTGCCATCTCAAGTTCACTTCAAATGGAGACTTTGATTTAATCTATTTAAACTGAAGGTAGACTTCTGCAATAGAGGTTTGTGAGAGATGCATTGAAGGACTGGCTGAAAATAGTATGTGGGAGGGCAAAAACAGGGGAAAATTATTTTGCATCTTTACTTTTCTGAGTTGATTGCTTTAGTCATGGGAAAGCACTTCACTGACTGAACATATACTTTAGGATTTCCGTAGAAATAGCACCCTATTGAAACTTCTCTCAGACACAGACCTCTTCATTTACTATTGCTTTTTAAGGTTTGTGCATACTTGTTCTTCATTTGATTTCTTTAAACTTCCTCAAAACAGCACTTCGTGCAAGTTTGTCTAAATGCTTACTGTGTTGTATTTTTTTTTAACAGTGAACAGTGTTTTTTATACTGAATCACTTCATCCCTGAAAGGACTTGTAGATACATCTGCTAGAAGGGACGAGGGTGTGATTCTTGTCTACACAAGAACAATCTGGGACACAGCAAGAAAAATAAAAATCTCTTACTGAGTTCCTGAGCTTTTCCTGGTATTTGTAGGACACAATCCATGGATGTGTCTTGTAATATTTCATGTATTGAAAACTAACCAACACTTCCTTATTCTTAATTGTTTCTTCATTTCTCATTGTTTCCTTAGCATTTGAGAAAGGCACTGCTGATTTCGAACCAGCAGTATTATGTGCTGGATGCTCAGTTCTGCTTCTAAGCTGCTGGATATTGTGTTTTCTTTGTACTTTGTGGAGCTGAGATGACAACACAAAGAGACTGCAAAGCATAATCCTTCCAAGTGTAATCCCAGTGAAAGAAAACATAAATAAAACCACTTGTATTCTGGCATTCCTTTTCCCCTTTTGTTATTTCTGCAACTTTGCACATATTCCAATAAAACTA
>WEKY01043625.1:0-22787 GCA_013390045.1 Picathartes gymnocephalus
ACTTTAGCTTGTTGCTCTGTAGTGAAAAATTTTTCTTAAATGATATTTTGGTAAAACTCACAAATGTAACATAAAAGCTGTGCTTGTTAAGAAATGGGAAACTGTCAACTGTGAGATTACAGACCAGAAATTAAAGAAGGACCTGAGAACTGTACTGACATACAATCAACAGGTTGGAGTGAATTTTGGACTTCAGCTATGAAGATTCTTTGAAAGTCTTATGGCTGGTTTGGAATAGAATCTGAAATGGAAGTAGAATGGAACAAGCTGAGCTGGGCGGCTATTTTAAAAAAATACTTTGAAAGTGTACAAGGTTAAAATGACCCAGGAACTGGCAGTCAAACAGCATTCAGGTGAATTGTGGTTGCTTAGAATCAGGGCTTATATTGATGTTTTCAGGCACATTTACTCTTCTCATCTGGCCATCTGTTGAGAGGCCATTGATCTCTGAAGAAGATCAAACAAGATCATCCAGTTCTGACTTATGTAAGTGAAAGATCAACTGCCATGCTTTTTGAAAGTGAGGATGAAAAAATATACCAAAACTTCAACTCTCTATATTTCATGTTCTGAAATGTTTTTATGTTTCTACTGTGGGAAAGAAAAGAAAAAGCAAAGAAACTGAAATGAGGGAATTTTTATCAAAGTAGAAGAATATCTATTGTTGTAGACAATGATTTTGTTGGGATATAAACTTATCTTACTATTAGCTGCAATTTATTTTTCCTCCTATTGTAGCCATGTCATAAGCCTGCAGGTAAATTCTTATGATAGATTTCTGATTCCACCCTGTTATTGTATTGCTTTTTGAGCATCAAAAAACAAAAAAAAATCCCCGTGTTACGCAAAACCAAGAAATAAAACAGCAATAGATCACATATGCATATCTCACAGCTAGTAGCTTTACTGGCTATGCATCATGATTTTGTAATGATCTCACAGTGGTAGACATTCTTATTATAGTATTGTCCTAAACCCTCTGCAACTGGCAAAGTATTAAAATCCTTTCCTCACATGTGAAGAAAAAAGAGGATGGGCAAAGTTATGTTCTTAATTGAACCATATGCTAAAATCTAACCACTTTTGGCAGCTAGTTGTAACCCTGTGGTCTCCAGATGCCCATATTTCTGTCATTTCCGTCATTTCCTCAATGTATGCACCTACTTATACCTTTACTCTTAACATTTATGATTTCAGTAAGTACTTGGGTATCCACTTGACTACCTTATCTTCTGGGACTGAATTTTTGGATGTTCTTTCTGCATGCTGAAGAAACTATCAGTAGGAAGAAATGTCTTTCTGTCTCTTAGACAGGAGTCCAGCTGTTGTAGCTCTGGCTTGCAATTTGTGAGATAGGGTTTCATAAAGCCCTTCAGTCTATTTTTTGATATGGATTTTAATTCTTAGCCTCCAGAGGTTTTGTAGAAGCCTTGTGTTTTGTGGGGCATATCCTGAGTCCAGATTCTTCCACACGGCTCTTCCTCTTTGTGTAAAGCAGGGTCTGAGTCTGGGAATTTTGTTTGAGATGGGACCCCATATAGTACCATTTACAAAGTTGAGAAGTGGGCTTGTGAGAACATCATGAGCTTCAAGTCCAAGTGCAAGGTGCTGCACGTGGGCTGAGGCAATCCCAGACGTGAGTTCAGGCTGGGAGAAGAACTCATTGGGAGCAGCGTTGTGGAGAAGGGTTTGGGGGTTCTGGTGGGCAAAAAGCTGGAATTGAGACAGCTGTAGGCACTTGGAGCCCAAAAGGCCAGCTGTATTCTGGACTACATTAAAAGAGGAGTAGCCAGCAGGTGGAAGGAGGTGATTCGCCTCCTCTACTCTGTCCTCATGCAAGACCCTGGCTGGAATGTTGCATCCAGGGCTGGGCCCTCAGTGCATGAAGGATGGGAGCCTATTGGAGTGGATCCAGAGGAGGGCCATGAAGATAAGGAGAGGACTGGATCACCTCTCCTATGAGGACAAACTGAATTGGTGTTGCTCAGCCTGGAGAAGAGAAGGCTTCAGGGACATCCCATTGCGGCCTTCCAGGCCCTAAAGGGGACTTATAAAGAAGAGAGACAGGGAGTTTTCACAAGGGCAGATAATAATAGGACAAGAGGGAACAACTTTAAACCAAAAGAGAGACTTAGATTAGATGCTAGGAAGAAATTCTTTACTGTGTGGGTGGTAAGATGCTGGAACTGGTAGGCCAGAGAAGTTGTGGATGTCCCATCTTCTGGAAGTGTTCAAGGACAGGTTGGATGGGGCCCTGAGCAACCTGATCTAGTGGGTGGCATCTGAGCCCATGGCATAGCACTTGGAACTTAATGATATTTCAAGTCCCTTCCAGCCCACTCCATTCTGTAATTCTGTAATTTTGATATCATGCTGGATATTAAAATCCCTAATCCTCCCTCCTTGTGACACTAGCTTCAAGTGCCTATCTGCTAGACTGAAATGGATGTAGAGATTTTTTTTACAGTAGACAAAACTCACCTCAATGATGAAGTTGGAAAGTGTTTTGAAGTAACCTGTTCTCCCGAAACATGGCCTGATAATCTCTGTAATCAGCAAAGAGAGTGGGAAAGAAGAATGACAGTTTTCCTTTGCAGGAACCTTGACACAGTATAAACCAAACAAGTAAAGCTTAATTTTTTTTTACAGTGTATTCTAGGATTTTCTTTCAGAAAAGATGCATTCCTTACTATTGTATGTCTAAAAAGTCACATGGCTGAGGACTAAATTCTGGTATCCTGGCAAAATCATTGGTTTGGTGCAGCATATCCATACCCACCTAGTTCAGACTAGCAGTTCCAGTTGTGAAGTTCATGTTTGTATTTACCCTAAATGAGCATGTAGTATCCCAAAATTGGCTGCATTTTTGAGGTAAAATCAATGTGGTTTCACAGATAACTAGAGTCTGCAATTATGTACTTTCAGGGCTTAGTGTAAGGTGCACATATGTGGCAAAACGCAGGAGATCTCTGTGACCAACATAAAGTGCCCCTACTCATCCTTTGTCTTCTGTGTAGCAGATACATGGGTGAGGAGAGACAAGGGTTTGGGATTCTGGTCAGTCTCAACACAGACATGAGAGAAACACCTTTCTGACCTTCTCACATTGCACCTGGAGCCTGGTCCGTCTCTGCTGGCTTAGAATTTAACTCTTGCTTTGTAAAACTGCTCTAGCCTGCAAAAATTTGTGATGTTGAAAAATAAAATAGCTGGTATCTCTACATGTTATTACTATGTATTAGTAATATGGGGAAAAAGCATCAGGGAGCTCTGCTTTTCTGCTTGTTAGTTTCTCCACTGTCAGCTTCTGTCAAGGATCTCAAGTGACTGAACCTTTCGGCAGAGAGCTTTGGGCTTCATTTGCCACTGACTGCTGGTCTAATTGCCTTCCATCCCTGGACACAGGGAAAGGGGCTTAGCACAAGGACCCAAGGGCTTAAAAAGCTGAAGATAATGATGACAGCCACCATGGTGCAGAAAACAGGAACTCCCAGATGTCGTAAGAGCACTAGATTTCAGTTTGACTCTGATTCCCAGACACAGTCTTCCTCAAAGATAATGCATTTTTCTTTATCTGGACAAAGAATCTTTTCACCTTATGACAAAAATGACATCCACCTCAACATGTCTTCTTAAGGACACAGCTTCCAGCCTGAGAAGACATGCCTTTTTGAAGGGAAGTTGTCATGCTGCTGTATGCAGTGCCTAGAAATCAGAATTACTGAGGATTTATTGTAGCTGAAAGGGACAAAAACTTTCATGCTCCCTCATTACTCCTTGTCATGAAGTCAGCCTAGGGTTGCAGATTGAAGGAGCAGAAACTTCACTTGGAAACCTAGAGTTGTTACCGAAATTTGCCATGTGATTCTTGTACAAGACAACCACTTGTGGCCTGAAAAATCAGAGAAAAGTGAGAAAAATAGTGAGTGCTTGGGCAGTGGTTTGGTCTTGAGAGGAGTCATGGCAACACCACTACTGGCACCAACGCACATCGTGACAGTGTCTCCTCCAGCACCGGGATTTGTTGAGGCAGGCACAGCCAGCAGCTGCAGCAAGAGCTGTCAGCCAGTCTCTCTCTCTCTCCCAATCTGGGCTGGACCTAGTGGCTGGAAAAAGGGTTAGCCTCCTTCAGTGGGAAAAAACACACTTGCAGATGTGCAGCTGGGCTCCAGGATGCTCAGCTGCCATGGGATCACTGTGGGATCATATAAACAATAAACCAGAGGTTCCACAAGTGAGCCTGTTGCAGTGATGCTACCAGAAGCATCTGGAGCACTGAACAGGGGCCTCTGTAAGCAGAAAGAGAAGTAGGATTGACAGAATATCTCCAGGGAATGGAAAATGTGGGTGCTGCCCTGAGTGTTTTTAAAAGTTGGCAACAGAAATCTAAAAAAAAAAAATTAAAAATTGGGCATCAGGAAATTCAGGGTTCTTATCAAAGCAATAATGTTTTATTATAGTAAAGCAATGTGGTTAGTTTTAGTTATTGTCTATATTTTTAATCTTGCACTTCATGTTTTCATGGTTTAGGGAAGGGGGTACACAACAGTGTTGGTCAACAGTGATGACTGGATTTTTTTTTTTTTCACATGCTTAAATACTGTGATTATCAGAAAATTTCTGATGCTGCTCTGTGGGGAAAAGTATGAATTTTAAATATTTTTAGGAAAATGCTGATTTCCAAAAGAAATTTTAGTGAATTTTTTTCATCTCGAGAAATTTAGTGGGAAAGAAGACAGAATTTGAATATTGAATAAATATCCAGATCTGATAAGAGCTAAAGGACAGGAGAATGATCTTTGAACAGCTGAAGAAAAACACTGTGGAGAAAAACAGAGATGTGGTCTTACAGCTGTCAGAATTTTAGGGTGAAATTTTTAGGCTGAGAAATATTTAAAACACAGAAGGAAAATTATTGTGACGGAAAAATAATGAAGAATTGCTATCCTGGAGAGCCAGGCTTCCAAAGCTTTTTTGATGAGTATAGGAAGAACCTACTAGAATATGGAGAGATCCTGGAGCTTGTTTTGTGACTAAAATAGGAATAGGACAATTGCATTACTGTACACAAGTTTTTTCCCAGTGATTGCCTGTGTCAGCTGATCCTGCCAACATTGCACTTATGTGTCATCAGCAGCTCTAAAGCCCCTAAAGGATGGTAGGAAGACACATGGTGCAGAGTTTTAGGCACTGGGGAGTTACACCTCACCACCTGACCCTTTTGTTTGGAATAGTATTGGGATTACACGTTGGCAAGTGCTGCTCCCAGATGGATTTCTGCCCAAGGTTCACAGGAGTTTGAAAGAAACAAGAGGTAAAGGTCATTCTACTCTTGCTTCTTTTCCCTTGGGTAGCAGACCATTGAGATCATTCACCTGCACTGATTCCAGATAAACAAGCAGTGGAGACATAATTGTAACAAGGAAATACCTGACTTGTGTTGCAAAGAGCTGTAAATTTTTCCTGCAAATTTTACTGCAAATCAGTCGCTGTGAAAAGTGTCTGTTTTCTCTCTTCAACTACTAATAAAGGGGTTGGAAGAAGATAGAGGGCTAAGAGACAGGATGAAAGTTTGAAATTACTGATTTTTGAAAAAAATGTGATTTTTTTTTGAGGAATTTAGTAATGCACAAGTTTTACTGAGAGGAAGACTGACAGACTGTTTTTTGTATGTCTGCATATATAACAGTTTTATTCTTCCTTGCCTTTTTACTTGAAATTTGCATAAAGCTCTGCGTGGGATTTAGATAAAATTCTTGAGATATCTTTTTTTAGCAAACTATGCATTATCCACATAAAAGTCCATTTCTATTCACTTTTGAACTCTCGCCTGCATTTACCAGCTATGATCATGTGGTGCATAAGTATCAGCAGTTGGTTTTTATTTTTTTTAAATAATAAACTGAATTGAAATTGATCAAAATTAGCAACAACAGAGATTAGCGGAGCATTCCAAACTGAATTCTTACTATTTCCAGTAAGTGTCCTGGGAGTCCTTTTTTTTTCAATAAAAAGTAAAAATTAACTAGTTTTCAAGTAGTCTGTGATGCTTATTTTATTAAAAGGGAAGAACAAGTCAACATAAGGCAGTAAAGCAAGAGTTTTCAATAGAACTAGCTGTGAAACTTTCAGTTTGCTGACATAAATGTTGGATGAGAATTGTTCACAATGTTGTTCAAAATTCCACAGGAGACCCTCAGTTTGTTCACAAGATTTCTTTCTTGATAGGGAAAGCGGTGAAATAGCTTCCTGCCTGCTTGTCTGCCAGGTGTGAAGCTTCTTGGTTTGCCTTCATTCTTTAGGGCTGGGTTAGGTCAAGTGGGCTGTGAGGGAAGAGACAGAGACAGAAAAAGAACTGGAGAGTAAAAGAAATGGGGAATTAAGGCACTGGAAGGGAAGGCTAAAAAGACATTCTACTTTTACTCCTTGAGTGAGAAAAATAAAAGAATGTTTTCTGTCTTATTTTGTGAAATACCAGTCTGTGAAAAACATGGTTTTTTGGGGTTTTTATTTTTGGTCTGTTGGCTCTTTTGGTTGTTTTTGTTTGGTTTCATTTTTCTTTTTTTTGCTTTCCATTCCAATTCCTGAAGCTTTAGTTGGAATTATAGATTACCTAGGTCTAATGATTGATAATGAGATTACCCTGGTCTAATGATTGATAGTGATGGGATGTGAGAGGTGAATGCTGTTTCTTTGGATAGTTTCTTTTTAAGGAGTCTGATGCCATTAAATGTGTAAATCAGTGCCAGAAGTGCTCAAAGCTTTCTGTAGATGCTCTTTGTATCCAGCTGGAGTCTGAGAAAGCATAAATAAGAACACTAGAAATTATATTTTATAGGGAAGTCTAAAAAAAAGAGTTATTTAATTTGCTTTTATAAAGAAGTTTTAAAACCCAGGGAAAATATAGAGCCATTTTCCATTAACCAGAAGAGAGATGAAAGCGAGAGTGGCAACTGGGAGTTCTAAGACAATGTGCAGAACTTGCTCATGGCAGGAAATATTATGAGACCTGCAGATATGTATCCTTCTCATCCCCAGGACTGATTCAACTGACAGTTTCTCATATGCCAGCGTGCTACAAGCTAAGCTGAATAGAAATGGCAGTGTGATTTCCCTTGTAAATTTTTCTGAGGATAAATAGTTCTTATATTTAAGAGAGCTGAGGTTTGTGAGGATCCAAGGGGAATAGGTTTTAAAATGCTGTGACCATCATAGCGTTTGTGTTGGAAGGGACCTTTACAGACAATCTGCTCCAACCCTTTTTGTCATGTGCAGGTACATCTTTCTTCAGACCATGTTGCTCAAGGACTCGTTCAACTTGACCCTGAACACTTCCTATGATGTATAGATGGCTTTTATTGTTGTGACAGTAACTGTGACTCCCGTGTCTAGTAGTTCTCAAACCTGATACTAGAAAACCAGCAAGGTCAGAGCCTTGGTTGCATATTCAGTATAGGATTGATAACAATTCTGTATAAACTGTAATGCCTTCTGACTGGTAAGTTTACCCCATAGGAAAAATGCTTTAAGGTTGTTACGTTGACTTTCTGTAAAGTAATGATGAAGGCAAATGATACAGATTCAAAACGTACCTGTCCATGAGAAAAGAGAAATTGTTGCGAAGTTAAGTGGGTAGGAGGAACGTTTGAGTCCAGACTTGATGCCTTGGATCTCTGTAAGTTCTTCAAAGCAATTACAAAATTTGCATTAGTGGTGAAGAGGAAAATAAAGTAAAAGGAACCACCTGTGATTGTATCACACAATTAGTATTCAGGAGATTTGGTTTCTTTCTACATGCTAGTAAAAATTGTGCAATTTAAGTATAGGCAAATAATTTCCCCTGATACTAATGTCAAGAACAAGACTTTAGAGAGGTGCTGAGAGTCTTAAGAAATTGCTTTTTATAAAGAATATCAATGCCAGAAATGGGAGTCTCACTTTATGATATAAAGAGATGATAATTGGAATTAAAGCAGAGAGCTGGAACTGGAATTATTTTTGCAATGATAATCAGATTTAGCCAAGGAACAGATAGAAGGCATATTAAACATTAAGAAAAAGTGCTGAGCATTAGTCACAGTACATTCTTATGAATTCTCCCTAGATTCCAGTATTGAGATTAACAATTGCTGAGAAGGAACTGAAAGCTTGCTTTAGCATATATTTATTTACTAGTTTATTGGTAACAGGTCTAAGGTTCCCATGATCGCTCTCACTTATAAGGTACCTTGGGGTTATTGCTGACCCAAGAGTTCTCCTAAATAACCATCAGTGCAGTGAAATTGTATCAATGAAATAAAGAGTAAGTCAGCACTGCCCTTGTTTCTAATGCAGAAGACAAAACAATCATGCAGATTTCTTCCCAGATAGACTATCCATTCTAACAAAACGTTTCCTCTCTGGGCCTTTGCTCTTTCTAGTTATTGAGAGGGGCTATTAATCTTGTAGGTACTATTGCTGAATCCCTACAGTTGTATATTATATCCCCTGAATTTCAAACATATTACAGAACTAAGATTTGTCTGTCTAAAATCCCAATTGTCATTAAAGTTTAAACAGACAGTGCGTTCTCTGCTCTGCTTGTTGTGCCTTTCCTTGGATTGACAGTTGCTAGTTAAAATGATGTCTTTCATTCTGTTTTCCACCCTTTGAATTTAGACTTGTGGTTTAATCTAAGCTTCTAGAGGTATCTTAGGCAATTTTGTAAAATCTCTTGGCTTTAATTTCTTTGCTGAGAATGAAGCTGAGCAAATGTTTTCTTGTCTGCTTGCTTTTTCACTTTTTCTTCAGGGGAAAAAGCAGTAAGAGTGGGAGGAAAAAAGTTTAAACAAATATGTTTCTGTTGAAAATCTTGACCCTTTGGTATATAGTCAGAAATATCAATTTCAGGAAAAACCCAAGGGCATTTGGCTAAACCTGCAATTTTTAATTATAGACTTTGGGATTAAAATTGAAATACTGTTTATATCCATAATATTTATCAAACGCTGTACATTTTCCATTATTTTTTGAGGTAATCTAGTGTTTGAAATGCAGATGTCATGGTGCTGCAATCTTCTGTCTTAACAAGACAGAGATCTTTGGATGTAGAATTCACTAGATGTGTTGCATGAGTGGGGAGTCTGACATATAAAAGAGTATTGAGCCTGAAGAGAAAAAATCCAAGATTTTCTCCATTTCAGCTCTAATTTTCCCATCCTTTGAAAATGTTGCTTTCAACATTTATCATTACCCAGCACTGACTGAAAAGATTTCCTTTCTCCTACACATTTTATGGCTTTTCTGCTTATATTGTAGAAGCTCTTGATCTCTGGCCTCTGTTTCTGGTGGCCAAGTAAAGAAAAACTACAAGCACTCTGTAGCAGATTGCCAGAATGGAGCATCAGAAATGATGTATTTTGTTGGGATGCCCAGCCTGCACCAGAAAACAAACTTGTGCATTTGGTGCGTTTCCTGGTGCATTCCATTCAGGGGAGCAGGTATTCCTTGAGAGCCCCTGTGCATGCAATGTTGATTTTTGTAAATGAGTTAGAGAATAAAAATTAGAGTAATTAAAAATTAGAGTAAGAAACCTCATTCTGTATTTCAGAACTGACTTGGGAAATAGGCCCATTGGTCTGATCCTGTGCTTTTCTAAGCTTAGAAGTCTCAAAATGATGGAGGACACTCCATTACTTCCAGACTCTGTTTCTTATCTATTATCTCTTCTTTGTCTTTAGTTTAAGATAGATGGCTAACACAGGAAATCTTCATGGACCCATTTCACACATCATCTATTTTAAATGATGGAAATTGTTAATTTCTTCCCTATATGTCTATACAGTGGACATGAATAATTTTTTCTGGATATATGTATATGTGTACTTAAACTAATTGTAGTAAAAAGGCAAAGCATTTTGGTTAGTGATTTTTACACAGCATACTTTTTATTTCTAAGCCACCTGTGATCTTGTTGCTTTTCCTTGAAATATTCCAATTTCTTTCCCTGAATACAAGCATGATAGCACAAAATTAACACCTTTTTCGTTCCAAGTCTTCTCAGAGGGGACAGGGTAGGCCCAGGATACTTTCTCTTGTGCTTGCTGTTTATCTGTCTTGATGTTCATAACACATCTACAGTACGCTCTAAACAGAGTGAATTGCATCTCTGTGTCCCACTAACCATGTTACACATATGTTTATTTTCAACTCCCTTAAACTCATTTCTGTGTTAACAAAATCTGAATTTATGCTGGAATTCATTCTTGCACTGGTTTTCCTCAGAAAATGGCCATTCTGCAAACTCTAATGGGTCTGAAAATTTTAAAACATACTACAAATTATACTTCTGATACATTCTGACATTTTAGCACAAACTAGAGTCATTCAGAGAATCTGAGGGTAGTAAACTAATTATCCCTTCCGTTTTCTTGCTAACCTAAAAAGATTAAATTAATCACATTCAGTTACAGCTGGCATTAAGCTTCCAGATGTTCTTTTTTAAGGGCACAGAGAGAGAGAGACATGAGTGACTTTTATTAAATGTTTTTTTCTGTATGTCAAAATTTTGTTTTGAAAATTAAAAGTGCTATATTAGCAATTTTGCCTGTTTTCTCTTCATTTTATTGTTTCTATGTTCTTCATTAGAAGACTGAATTATCTTATAGTCTTGTTTCTATAACCCACTCTAAAATTACTAATTCTTTGTCATGTGAAAATACATTTTTTTTCATTTTTGTAGTACGACATTCTTTGAGCTGTGCAGTGAAAGGACTTTGACTTGGCAGCAGATCTATCTTATAAAGTAAAAGCAAATCAAAGATACATATGAAAGTACTAGTATCTGTGATCAGAAGATAATCTCTCTGGAAACCTTTAGGCTAACTAACACTAAATCAGAGGAAGTTGTGTCAGACCATTAAGTGGCCACAGATGAGAGAGCTCGGACACAGGAGGAACTGGGACAACTTTCTGTCAGAAAGATGAACAGTTTAATGGAACTGTTTGAGAATGAATTTTTTGTTTGTTTGTCTGCTTGCACTGGTTTTAGACAGAATTACATTTTGTAGCTTTGTGGTTGCCAGTGAAGATATATTGCCTTGTCCAGAGAATTTGACTGTTAAGATCTGATATGCACTCAGTAATATTTTCTTTTGTTGAGAATCCTTGTACTTCTCCACTCTTCCATACCCTAAGTTTTGATAGTGCTCAGTAAACATCGTCAGTGCTTGTTTGGGATATGTGTAGCTTATTCACAGTGGGATGGTGTTGAACAGAATTTTTCAGAAGCAAACGGCACAGGAATGATCAAGGAACTACTCTTCTGTCTGGATCCAAATGTTATTATGTACAACAACTCACGAGGGTAAAGACCTTAAACTTCAGATTCCTGTAAAAATCAACTCAGAGTCCTTTTCTAATGAGACAAGGCATGATTGAAATTCAACAACAGTCCTTACTTACTTGCAAATCTCACTCCAAAATGTCATGCAAACAGCTTTGTGTTCTCATGCTGCAGTTTTAATTTAGTATCTGTTTTCATTGCAAACAATTCAGATTATTCTTCCCATTTCTTACAGCACCTTCTATTCCTTCACTGGTCTTTTAACCCTTCAAAATGAGATCTTTGCAAATTGGCAAATTCTTGATATCCATCCAGGAAATAATTCCCACAGCCAGTAAATATTTGTACCTGGAGAACATTTGGTGTTTTGCTGCCATTGGTATGCTGTGTGTACTTTGCAGCAAATGACACCTGATTTACAAACAGCTCGAGTGGAGGCCAGGTGAGGCACCCTCAGGGAGCACTTCTGTGGGATGGAGCCAGCGTGCAGTGGCAGGGAGGCAGAACCACCTTTCTTCCAGAGCCCCTGGTGCCTGCTGACAGTGTGAGTGATGCCTTCTCCAACCATCCCTTATGACTCACAGGAAGAAATGCTGGCAGAGGCATAGCTCAGCCATCCATCACAGCTCCAAAAACATGACCTTGGCTGCTGAGTAAAAGATGTGCTTAGATATAGGTTTGTAACTGCTAATGCTCCCTTGGAGACTTCAGATCATAGCTCTGCAACTGACTAATTTGCAGTATAATTGTTTATTATCTGTTCAGCACCACAGTGCTTCCAGTTCCTGAAGGTTTATGAGGACAGTTCTCATATTTGGAGTATACCTTAAAACCTTATAGGCATAAAAAATTGGAGAAAAATACCTGTTGTAATGGAGGCAGGAGGAGAACTCCTAGATGTCATGGAAATTGAAAATATCCCAGGAGTGTCAGGAAGGATTAGAACTCAGAAACAAACAAACTTATTTATAAGTCATTATCACAACCAGATTTTTGGTAGGGATTGCTAAATGTTATCTAGATTGATTCTGGTGGAGTGGTCCACACTATGGAAAAAAAGAGAAATCAGGACAGTCCAATTGCAAAGATTTTACAGTCTTGTAAATGCCGAAGAACAAATTCAGAATCTGGGAATTAAAAGTCTGTTGTCTGATTGTCTGTGTGGTAAAGCAGTTTATTGTGTTATGTGTCTTGTACTGATTAACTTTTATTCAATGGGAAGTGAAAAATCACTAAAGGCTTTTTGAGTGGCAGTATGAGCACCGTGACTAACTTTGAAAGACTCTCAGCTGACTCAAAATGGCAGCTCCCACCCAACTGAAGAACTAGATTTGTCTTCCTGTTTAAAGGCATTGCAAAGATAATAGAAAAGTAATGTTTTCTTTTGGTCTCTTTTCCACTTCACAATTCTATTCTGTGAAAGGCCCAGGATATGACGTGAATAAGCAACTAAAGTTCAGAAATTTCTCAAATCCCTTTGAGGTGGATATTCAGTTGCCGTTATCTCCTGAGATATCTTTTTTCTTCAGGTGTTAGCACAGCTGGAAGTACTTTAAGACCCTCTTTCTTTTTAGGAATTTTACAACTAGAGACACAGAACTTAGAGACAAAAGGAAAATTAAAGGGAAGAACTCTGGGAACATTATCAAGGTTCACTCCATGGAGTTTCATAGGTAAAACTTCGTTGATACTGCCTCAGATACCTGCACACTCCCTTCTAAATCCTACAAATATTGCCTCAGTTACCCTCAGTTGTTCTTCTGGACAAATTTAAAGGTATACTATTATTTTCCAGGGAAGAAGAACATCGATCTTTAAAAATTAAATGGCTTCCACAGAAATTTTGCAACACATTTCATGGTAGTTTTTCCATTTATGTTCGATGTTGTAATTGCTCTTTCAGTTTTTAGGCACTTGGTATCATTGCATGAAAGTTATCTGACTGCACTTTCAAATCAGAAAGAGAGCACAGAATGGCATGTTCATGAAAGTGTGATTTTTCTTTTTTTTTTACTGCAGCCCTTTCGTGAAATGGAACCTCCTAGGGACTCTATTCTCTCTTTTTTTAACCTATTTAAATATTTTTATTCCCTTAGACTAAAAGTCTCTTAAATTTCCATGTGTTCTAAATATGCACCTGTACTTACATATCTGGATTACATAAATTTATTTAAATTATTTCATGGGCTTGACAATATTTGACAATACCTATGAGTTGTGAAGGTTGAGTGTGATTAACTCTTCTGTCTGGAGTTGAATGCATCACAAATTGTTTTTATCGATCTAGACAGAAAAGAAAAAGACCTGCATTGTTTCGGGGTCCAGTTTTCCCTTGACTAACATTGGCTTCTGCTGCCTTTTGGCGATCTTTCCTCTTCTGTGGCATTTTGTGATAGTGTCTGATGAAGACTGACATAATTTCTGAATCAGTGAGAGTCATCTAATGCCACAGATCTTATGAATTTGTGTCATATAAATTTCCAGGTAAGCGGCAGAGATCACCCCTGTCCTCTATTAGGATGGCAATCCAATAGGAGTTCTGACTGCCAGGAGGACAGAAGGTCAACAAGGCAGCCTGTGTGTAATTTCAAATACATCCTCTCTACAGTCCTTTTTTTCACTGGGGAGCTTGACATTTATTTTAATAGAAGTAAAGTTTTCTTAAGTGAAACTGCTGTTTGATGTTGAAGGAAATAAACCTTTTTAGCAAGGTAAAATGCTATTCTGAAAACAATTTTCATCTGCCCAAATGCTTTCCTTGTGTGTTTTCAGCATATTTATCACCAGAGGGGTGTTCAACAGGGTTAGCTCTAAAGATCCTTTAGAAATCCCATATTACCAGCTTCTTTTTGTCATCTAACACCAGCTTTCTCTAATGCAATATAATAATCCCTAAGGACTAGAATTTGCTGCCAGCAAAAAATAACATCTTACATTTTCAATTTTCAATGTAGTATTTGACTGCAAATTTGGTAAAGTAAATAACTCCCTTTATACATCTAATGGACTAAATGTTCACACCTTTTTCAACAGAAGGGCATTTTCCTGGCCTTTATGATTTTCTACTGGTCTATTCTATGATGAAAAAATACTTTAAGTGATCATCTTTATGGTAAAACCTCATTCCCCTATGATTTTTGTGTTGGAAGAGGTTCTAAGGGTGATGTTATCATCTGTAACAGGTCTAAAAGTGGGATGGGAAATGAAGAAATTAAGCACTGGAAAGGAGACAAGCTTTCTTGAAAGAGGAAAAGCTCTGATTGTGTAGTACAAGAAGGACCTATCAGCCACCACTTCTACCACAAGTCTGTGAACACCTGCTGTTTGTTTTTTCATATTTATTTATTAATTCTGATTTGGTCTTATGTTAGTTTACCACTGACTAGCTGTATGAACCTTGCCTTTTCTGTCAAATTAAGATGAAGGTATATATTTAACAAAGATACATGTAGGGAGTCAAGCGTGAAGGAGATTAGGGATTTTCTTGGATTTCTCTTTAAACAGCAAGTATTTGCAGACCAGTGTATCTTCATTGCTATAGATGATGATCAAAAGAGGCTGTAAGATCAAATTCACTCTAATGAAAGCCTGCTACTTCAGTAGTTAATTTGTTCAACATTAATCAGGTATAATAATGGAATATTCATTATATCCCATCATAGTAATTATATTTAGGTGTTTGGCACTAACTTGCCTTCAGTGGGGGATACATTCTTGATTTGGCTGCCTGTGTAATCAGTGAAAAGAATCCTATTGGCTTCAGCAGTGAGAGACAACCAGAGTTATCATCTCTGCTGGAAGAGAATGGGATAAAGTTGCCAAGGCCCCAGGGGCATTGCCACAGGGGTGCCCACTCCCTGCTCCTGGGGCTGCTCCATGGGTGCCCCGGGGTGCTCTGCTCCCTCCCTGCCATCCTAGGGATCCCCCACAACTCCCCCACACAGTGTCCTTACCCATCTCAAGTAAAGAAGTTATGCTCTATGGTGAGAGAAAAAATATAATGATGAAAGAAAGGTAAGATAATCACATAGAAATGCACTGCTCGATGAAGAATGTTTCCAAAAAAGAATGTTTTTGAAAGGTTTTTGTGTGCCTGACCCTTTCAAGAAATTCACAAAATAGTGCCTTTGTCTTGCTGTCATTTTGAAATATTTTGTTCCCTGTATAACATTAATTTTCTTTCAAAATGTCCATTCTTTTAACAAGTGATATAGCTGCAAGTGGTCGATTAGAATAAGAGCTCATTCACAGACATTTCATTAGCTTATCAGTTGGACTGTGCATTAATTTTTTTTAAAAATGGAGGGGAATAATATGCAAATATTTGAATGCAATATATGGATATTAGTGAAAAATGCATTTAGTTCTTTGTTGAGTCACTGTAATCATGCTGATAAAATGTGATGTTTTTCCCCAGTAATTTTGAAAAATTGTCACTTTGGTTGCGAAAGGTTACAAAAGCCTCACAAAGTGATCATGGAGGGCTTTACAGTGAGTACATAAGGAGATATTCACAAAACCTGTATTCAACCAATGTTGCACAATTTAGTTTTGTTAGATGCTTCTTCTGGTAAGGTGGTAGATAATGCCAAAAGGTAACCGAGGTCTGTAGGATGAATCTGTCTGCTGTGTGCTCTGACTGCAGTGTCCCAAATCCATCTGCATGTTAAATGATCCTGCTCAGGCTGTCTGTTCAGAGATAAGAAATAGTTCCTTGGCCAGCTACAAGCCCTATCAGCTAATATCTGACAAACCACTGAGTGTTTTTGGTGGGCGAAATTCCTCCCTCTGTAATGAGTCAGGATGAAGTCTGAGTGCAGGTGGGGATCTACCTGCATGATAATTGCAGTTTATATAAGTACTGGCTAGCTGGCATGACAGTAAAGTTTAATACCTAAATAATATCATATAACTGCAATAAACATCTCCATAAAATTGTTTGTCCAATGGCTTCAGACTGCCAAATCAATAAGGCAGCAGGAAAAAGCTGAGTTAATTAACCTGATAAATAGCTTGGCAACCTCTATTTCTAATGACCACTCCTAACTTAATAAACTGTAATCACAGAAAGACAGTGTGATAGAGCATGAAAGGAGAACATTGTAGATCCACTTATCTGGTAATTTTAGCCAATATGATAATCTGCAAGTAATCAAGCTACAGTGTTTCAATCTAGATGGCAGGGTTTGTTATTCAAAACCATAACTATAGGCACTGTTTCTGTTCCTTGGGAGATGGAACAAAGATCCCTGAATTCTTCCTACTCTGAAGTGTTTGTATATTGTATATGAAACACTTATAGGATTAGACACCTTCTGCTTGCTTATATCTATAAAGCAAAGCTCTACATCCAAAACCAGACTTTAAAAACTACCCAAATAAATGCATATTTGAGGTTTTTTCCTTTAAATGCTCTGGGGATAGGAAGTTGACAACTTCAGCAATTTTCAGTTGAAATGGCGAAAGAACAGTTCATGTTTCACAAAGATTAATAAGAAGTTGTATCCTCTCTGTGTGGCACATTTTTGTTAAGGGACACAGGATTGCTTTCCCATTCTAAGGTGTTGATCCTCAAAACACCTGGCTCCGTGCTCAGCTGAGATGTAGTTCTCATCATTTGCTTTCATGTGTTCTTCTCCACAAAAAGAAAATTGTTGATGTGTTTTAAGGAGAGTGTTTTGCTCGAGTAGACCATGGACTGATGCTCTAGTGTCCCTACAGGATGCACATCAGCTGCTGAATTTAAATGTAGTCACAGGTAACCTCATAAATGTCCTTTTCCAAAGCACCTGTCCTATTTGGACCCTAGTTACATCATTCTGAGCATGAAACTCTCATGGAAGTGACAGGGTTTTTCTTTTTCCCTGTATCCTCCTTAGTAGAAGCATTTAGAGTGAAGAAATATAGCAATATTGGTGCCAGGGTAAGACATTTTGAACATAACTGATGTTATAAGCAGAGTGGTAGTGAAAGTACATGCTATCAATGAACCAAAATTGGTAGTGCTTTCATGCCAGGTAGTAAGGAAGGAGAATTCATGAGAGTATGAATGGATCATGGTAAATTTAAGGAACAAAGTGAAAAAAAAGGGCAACTGCCCATAAAACTTCAGGATAAGCAGCTGCCAGTCTCTTTAGGAGGGTTTGCCCAAACAAATTAGCAAAGATTTCCCTTTAAAACCAACTTAATTAATGTACAAAAATTTTAGGAAGCTTTTCCCTATTGAAATAGCCTTTTTGTTGTCCCTGTGTGACTGAAAAGGTCTATGAGCAGCACTGAAACTATGAAATCTCTGGTGCAAATGAAGTGGCATACTGTTAAACATGACTATTAAATTATTTTCTTGGGAGTTGTTTTTGATTCATGTGGAATAGATTAAAAGTCTGTTTCAAATCCCACAAGAATTCCCATGGAGTATAATTATACATGAAAAAGAATAAAAAATGCAGTCTAACAATTACTTTAATTAGATGGTAGTTACTGAAGCTGTCAGTGTGCCTAGTCCTACAAAGAACTTAGAAGGAAAAGTTAGGTAATGGAATTGTTGGTAAATGTTTGCACTTCAGAGGAATTAATTATCTGTGTAAACATATAATGGGCTGGAAAACTGCAATCAGCTGATGGGATCCTGCCCTTCATCGTCACTGATGGCATAATACCTATCTCAGAGAGCAATTTGCTGCCTTAATAAAGCAGCCCTCAAGGGCCTGCACTGCTCCCCTTGAACTACAAGCTTTCTGCAGTTTTATGAGGTCTAAAACTTACAATAAGTCTAAATTCTACTAATGTTATGAGTTGGCATGACTGACACGTGAGATCTCTTTTTTTTGGCCTGCTAGCTATTTTGTCAACAAAATGAGTTTGTCTACTTCTGAATGCAATAGGAGGGGTAAAGATATTAATTTTCTTTCACCAGTCAATGTTGGTTTTACTATAGACACACTGCAGAGCCTCTGCCATTGCTCTGAAGCATCTGCTGGAAGAGCAGCTCAAGTGGGAGGGGCCCATTTAGTTCTGGACTGGAAGTTTTATGTTCCTGCATAAACCTACCTGTATTGTTACAGTGGTACACAAAGAAGCTCATAAAACAGGAGGTGAGAGTTGTGTAGCTGGGGGCTCTCAGGAACACTGTAGCTCTTCAGAACTGAATATGTGCGGTTTTTGCCTCCAGGTCAAGTTTTAAATTCATTTTAGGTCAAAAAAGTATTGAAATTCTCTTAGTTGATGCCAGTTTGCTCCGTTGTGTGTATGTGCTCCATTGGTACCTTTGTGGCACTTTAATGGACAGTCCTGGCTGAGAGGAATGGCCAAAAGCTTACAGAGCCATAAATGTTTTCCTCATTATTCCCACATGAGGACAATAAAAGATTGTTCTTTCAACAGCAGAAATGAAGCACACTGAAGGTAGAGGACAGGAGTAGTACTACTGCCCCTGCTCCTATAGACCTGCACATAAACTGTGTTGTGGCGTTCTTTCTCCCTTGTGCTAGGTGAGGTATAGCAACGGAGACAGGGATGGAAAGGAATTCTGCTTTTGATGGGGAGAAAGAAGGTAATGGATTTCTGGCTTTAGAAAGGGCAGATAAACATATTTGAGTGTACTCACTTCACTTTCCAGGTTGTTAGAT
The DNA here is from genome assembly GCA_013390045.1 of Picathartes gymnocephalus. Taxonomy (NCBI): domain Eukaryota; kingdom Metazoa; phylum Chordata; class Aves; order Passeriformes; family Picathartidae; genus Picathartes; species Picathartes gymnocephalus. The sequence goes on from WEKY01043625.1 coordinate 18,952, forward strand.
ATTATCATCTCACTGCATTCCTAAAAACACCTCAATGCCATGCTTCAGATCAATCTATCTATCTATAGATACAGATATACAAGCTTTAGATTTGCATGCTGTGGATGCAGCTGTTTTGACTATGTTGTTCAGTCGAAGCCCAGCAAATAATGCACTATAAGCTTCAGGAGGGAATTGTCATGAGATGATGCTTAGACATGACAACATTTCAGAGGATTTTAGCTGTGAAATTCAAGTTACTAGTGTTGTGTTTGTAAAAAAACAGAGGAGGGAAGAGTACCATAAGAGCAAATGTTCCTTGGGGATTACATTGGATTCTCAGTTGTAAACCTTTAGGAGAGATGCGTAGTTGAGGAATTGTTCTTGACAGAGACAATAAAGCAATTCCCAATACTCTGAACAAATACCAGAGAGTCAATTCCACAGATTGCAGAATCTTGCTATTTGCTTCTTAACTGAACTAATTATCGTTCACAGTTTTAATGGATGAAAAAGGAATACCGGAGTAAAACCAAAACTCTCACCGCTTGCTTAATTGCACACTGTGTCTTCATAGACAAGAAAATCTGAATCTCTTCAGGGAGGTTTTAAGGTATGTAGAAGTGTATGGTTAAAGAGAAAGAAATGTACTGGCCCCCTGAGCAAATGATGAACAAGTGAGTATCACCCACAGATTTCTTTTCCATCTATGTCTTTCTTCCTCCCACCCTATCCTGACCAGGGATGTGATTTAGGCAATAAATATATACATACAATTTGCAGTTTTTTCCCAAGAGTTTTAGTTTGCAACATTAACACTGTTCTCTTCCATAGTAATATAATGAGAATTTCAGAAGCGGGATTTAAAAATGGTATTTAGGCCCCTGATTTAAGTTACAGATTTTTAAGGATACTCTGGTGCCTAGGTGAACTCAAACATGATATTAAACTTTTACAGATAGTTCTCTGCTTCTGTGGGGCAGAAGGTACACACTGCACTGAGGTGCTGTGCTCAAAGTCTATTATCTTAGAAAGGACATGACTGGAAGGGCTCCAGGGCTCCAGCTGACTGCTGGGCTCTGATCTCCTGCTCTGAGTTCTTAGCCAGCATGTCATCAGCTAATGCTTATTCTTGCCTTAAATACCACATGCACTTCTACGCAGTAGTTTCTTAGCTTTTTTTTTCTCTGTTTCTATAAACTTTCTTGGAGCTGTCTTGGGTGCAAAAGATTTCCCAGAAAATTTGAGTTGATTGTCTTCATATTCCAGTGCATTGTCATAGCTGGTCATTTGAGATCTAGGCATGAAACAGAGTATCCATCCCCCAAACCCCAGTGCAGCCATTTGAACACTTCCAGCTTCACTGTGTCACCAGGGTTCAATCACCTGAGAAAATGGGACTGCAGAGATCCTTGTGAAGCTTCCCCACTTTTATATCCTGACTGCCTGCATATAATATATGGAAGTTGGAATGCAGAACAGAAGAAGAAGAGACAATGAAGGAAGGGCTCAGAACAGCCTTCTGTTCCAACAGTGATGCCAGCATCTCCCACGATGGGGAACTGGGGACAGCAATTGCTTGGATCTGATCCCCAGGCTTCTTCCTCTCAACCACCCCATAAAGGCATTGCTGGGACTCTCACATCAAGAGGTTATTTCTGATACTTTGGCACTTTGCCCGGCAGGCTTGGTAGAGGAAGCCCTGATAGCAAAGTCTAGATGACCTGATATGCCACAGGTATGGCTTTGCAGGGGCCAGGTAAGAGCAATGGGTGTTAGGCAAGTTGAAAATAAGCATTCATAAATATGAGACAAAGCAAAGAAGGAAATAAGACCTCTATAAAAAGATTTTTCTATTTGGGGAAAAATCTTTTGTCTCCTGTTGTTGAAAAGTATGTGTTGAGATAAGCAGGAAATGGTGAATGCATAGGATGAATTGTCCAAATTGATGAATGGGTAGGATAGAATAGGCTTCACTTCCAGCCAGATGTCCCAGTAATTCTTTATCTCTGTTCACTCTGCTGCTCCAGGGCCATTCAACTCCATTCTCCTGGAGGGCACTTCCTGCTGTGGGTAGTGAGCTTCAGTGAATGGCAATGAGCCTGGATAGTTAATACCCTTGTTTTTTGCAAGACAGGTGGGATTTGTCTGACCATTGGATGGGGTCTGAGGGAAGGCAAAGGTTACTCCAATTACTTGGAAGCCATGGGCTGCCTGCAGATATTTTATTTCTTCTGAAGAGCTTTACATTTTTAAGTTTAGGTGGGTTTTTTTTACTTGTGTTCCTATAAGCAATAACTAAATAATCCTTGGTGATTAGTAGAGATGTTCAAACAGACCTAACTTTAGCTTTCATGAATTATTCAGCAGATAAGTTCAGCAGGAACTCTAAATCCTGCTTTTTTCATTTGTAGGTAGTATCTTTTTACAGGTTGCAAGGTAAGGAATGCTTCCTTTGCATTCCCCAACCTTTTAAGAAACTGTTTTCTTCTTTACTATGCAATCTCTGCTTTTTATTTCTACCCCTTATCTGTCATTTCACAGCCATTCAGTAGGCGCAATATGCCTACCCTTGCTTCTAAAACACAGCTTCCAAGGCAGGACAATAGGCTGAAGAAAAAAATCAAAAGCTTACTATTTGGAGTAGACTGTCAAGGGAGAAGTTACTTCACTAAGCCCAGCCAGGAATCAGTAATTTCTGAAGGCAAGAAGAATTAACAAATTGTGAAATGTGCAGGCACAGCCAGGCACAGAAGGTTCTCTGTCCTACCACTGCTGAAAGCTGAGGGCAAGTGTAGAGGATAGGCAGACTTGGGATCAAATGAGTCAGGAGCATAAGCACTGAACATCCCATCAGTTTGTGAACTTTATCAGCTGCTGAAAGCCTAGTGCAGGATTGTCTGAGTGTTCCATCTGTTGTGAATTGCACATTTTCATGGTTTAGGAAGGGTATTTGCAATGTGGTACTCCCATTAAAAGGTCACTGATGCAAGTCACAAAAGTCGGAGATCAGAGGTTGAGATAACAACAATTTACTGGAGACAACAATGAGAAAACCAACAGTAACGGCAACAATATTAACGACAAAAAGTATACAAAAGAGGATGATTCACATGTAAAAATGCTCACCACAGACCCTGGATGACAATGAACAAACATAGATGGATTTCCTCCTCCCACCACACTTTTTTGGACTGAAAGCTGCCCCCTTTTTCTTGGAAGCCAGAGAGTCTCTTATCCAGTCCTGACAATGCTGTACGTGGTCTAGAATAATTTCCTAGCTGAGCTCACATAACTCCAGCTCTGCCTTGGCATGGTTCACTGCAAAAAATTGACTCTGTCCTGGATGGAACAAGGACACACATCATAAGAGCTGCACAAGTCATGGGCTTTCAGAGAGAAGCAGCTTCTTGTGCATGGTGGAGTGTAGTCTTTATCTTCTCATCTGACAGTAATATCTAGAGTTATGACCAATCACAGAGTCATAACCAGATTCATGTTCTGGTTTAGAGCATACAAGGGAAGATGTTGAAGATGGCCATGTCTATCGGACTGCTGAATTGGAAACATTTTCTCAACATGTTTGGGAGGGTGGATCTAAATGTGAATATTAGCTCTGTTAAAGGAACAGCTTTCTCAAGAAAACGCTTGCGTTCTTAGCTTCTAGGAGATCATCGCCTTCTTTAAGTAAGATGGAAATTTTTTTTTTTTTTTCTGCCTAAGAAGTATGCAGTATTATGAGTACCCTTGAAAACCTCTAATCAGTATGCTCTCTGTCTGTAGAAATCTTTTCAACAGTTCTTCCTATAATAAAGTGGCCTTTCTCTCACCTTCCTTCCCTGCTTTTTTTTTTTTTT
>WEKY01043625.1:22836-50579 GCA_013390045.1 Picathartes gymnocephalus
CAGTATGTATGAATCAGTTTTTCAAACAGGTGCCTTAACTTAGGCTAAAGCGGTTTCCTCAATAAGATGTAGCATTATTTGAAAGCCAGTTTTACATACTACAATGTAGGTCCCCATGTCAACATCTTAAGTGAGCTGTTCCTATCCTTTTCTTCCCAAGGATGGCCAAATAGCCATGAGGTCAAGTGAGCTGCCTGCTATGGCACAACCTTTGATGTTTTGCATTGGGGAAAGATCTTCTACCTTGCTGGGTGCTTTTGGAAAGTGAGACCTGGAATATGTAAACCAGCTTATTACCAAAGTGCTGTGGATTACAAGATCTTCAAAATATATAGATATAATATCGTAAGTTTTCCTACTCTCTCCCTCAGTAGTCAATCAATTCCAGCTTGAACTTCAGGCACAGTTCCTGCCTTGAAGAAAATAAGATGGAAAAGGGAAGTCAATTCATCCTTCCTCTGTGCTGGACCAGCTAAACTGCTGGAGGCTCCGTATTTGCCAAGGCAATCTGTATCAGTGACTCGGCTAACGTGGGTTTCATAGATCCGCTGGGAAATGGTGTTACTCCACCTCTTCATCTGGATACCCCTAGACGTTTGTCAGCCCTCCCCTTTCTCATCTATTTGGAAACTACTGTCTAGAAGGAAATAGGGTTCCTGTGACAGCAGAAGTGGAGAAGTGCAGAAAAAACACCCTATTGGGATGTGACATTTGTTGTCTTCCTGGAGATGTAGATGATAGTGTGAGGGAATGAAGATTATATAAATAGAATGCTATATTTTTCTGAGGTTTGTTTTGGCTTTGGGTTTTTTGTTTTGTTTTGTGTTTTTGCTTCTTCTCATCTCTCCTGGCTTGCCTGTGAAGATCTGCCCATTCTGCAGAGGCCACTCTGCATGTGTTTCTGAGCAGAAATGAAAGTGAATGAAAGGAAGTCATGACATGATGTATTTACAACATCACTGTTAAATCCCAGGCAAGAACACAATAGAGCAAGTGCCTTGTAGACAGATGCATTCACTTGAACTGCATGTTCCTGTCACCACAGCTATCAGAGCTTTGTGATATGGAAATGTGAGGAAAACAGCCAAAAAAAAGGATCTTAGGTATGCACTAGAGTGATTTAAATGTTGATAGAGACAGAACTGGTTTTGTGTTTATACGAAGTCCCCAGAGTAAATAGAGATGTGACTCAATTCTACCATATTCCTTGCATGAATAACATTTGTCTCTTTGTTAATAAGTCTGATATTAAATTGTGTGCTCCTTCTTTCTCTCTCTCTTTATTCTTCGGAACTAATAATACAGCCCCTAGAAGTTCATTAATGCTGGCATGTCTCTTTGCTTCACTTTTGTAATGCATGAGAACACAAGCTTTAAATAAAATCTTTGTGAAGCACTTGCACTTGTCTGAAGATAAAAAGCATGTTCCTACATTTGCATTACAAAGAAGCCCATATAAGCATCTTCTTTTTCTGGCACCCTCCTTCCTCTGGGCTTGTATGTGATGGAAAAGGCAATTTCCAGCTAATCATTCTGAAAGCCTGTCATTTGTGTCTGTAATAAGGGGAAAGAGTTTTTAGTGTTGATTTTCAGTGGGCATTAGGCAGTGGTATTTGTTGCCGTTCTATGAGGTAGTGCAATACACAGAAACACTACTAGGACCTCTAAATTCTCTGTGCTCTCTACACAGAGAATTTCTGTTCCAGTGGGTGACAGTGAATAGCTCAGGATTCCTACGAGGCAGAAAACAGGTCTCAGAAAGGGGGGGGGGAGATTTTACATAACCTGTTTCTAATGCCAAAGTTTGTTTCCAGTCATTTTAGTAGAAAATTGGGATCGTCCTCTTTATGACAGGGGAGTGACTTGGGGTCACCCAGGGGTAACTGGACACCTGGATGTGATGCTGGGGAACCTAATGTAGGTGACCCTGCTTGAGCAGGGGGGCCAGACAAGATAAGCTCCAGAAATCCCTTCCAACCTCAGGTGTTCTGTGAAACATGTCAGAATTGTCTGGAGCAATCCATGTTCCTGGCAGCAGACCTTTAGTGACATTTCAAACTGTATGCATTAACAAGTCTGGGATCCAGCTGTTCATTTCTTAAAAGCAGAAGTTTTTCCTCTGATCCTGGGTCAAATCTTTGTCTGTTGTGCCAACAAATGAATAGTTTTATAGTCTAAAATGGGACTGTAATATGTTCTAAATATCAGGAAATCAGACAGCAGTCTTGTGTTGGTACACACAATACTGCTTTATTTTGGCACCAAACCTCTGAGAACCTGTGTTAGAAGATGGTATTTGTAGCCTTGGTAATAATTAATACTTGCAAAGGGTCTCTTTTTTTCAGAAAAGAACTATTATGAGGAAAAGGATCTTGACTTGCAGTCTTTGGAAAGGGAAAGGTGACAAAGGCTATAAGTTTGTGTGGGCAGAGTGAGAAATGCATCCTAGAGCTTACCTGTCCCGTACAGCATAATGTACACTCTGGTGTACATGAAGAGCATCCACCTGGCATATTCAAAATTGGAGATACCCCTTGGAACACTGAAGCTGTCCTCATCTGCTTGCACTTTTAAAGAGACTGCCAAGAGGATCAGCTGTGCTTTGAGATATGTGATTTTCAGGATTAAGAGAGATTTTGATCTCCACAGAATAGAGCAACACAGCTTAGCTGGGAGAAGGGCTGTCAAGGTCATAGCATTTCCCAAGATTGCAGCACAATCCGGCTGTGTTTGTTTGTGATCATTCAATTTACCAAAACAGCAGTCTCTTAGTTTAGTCCTCCTGGCTGCAAAAAACCCTGCTGTGCCCAGAGGCTGCAACCAGCAGTAGCAATAAAGCTCCCTGAACACATAATTCAAGGTGTGCAGCCAGCTAGTCCTTGAAAGATGCCCATGTGTAGTACCATGGCACAGCTCATGCCTTTCATATTTAATCATTTCATTATTAATTAAAATGGTCATTACTACAGTGTGAAGAAAAAAGATTATTATTAAAGGTTAATATCATTGCTGTTTATACCATGCCTTGAATTGTTACAGTTTTATCCTAGGTATTTAATTGTACTGATAAGTAACAATACAATTACATTTAATAATGTATGTGTAACTGTGCTTATTTATCCCTCTGTGAGGCCAGCAAGGGTCTACAAGAAGAGAGAGAAAGAGAGATTAAATCCACAGTGGTTTTTTGGTTTTGCATGCTCATCTGCTTGCTTCTTCTCTCATGCTGGGTCAGCCTAGAAGTGAAGCTCCAAGAACACATGGACATGGTGAAAAGCCTGTGATCTATTTATGGGTCAAAAATACTGTTTAGGTGTAGTGAGAGCCTTTCTTAGGGATTGGGAAAGTTCCTTTCATATATTTTTCCCCAACTCTATCAGCTATAGAGTGAATTTCAGTCAGGATTTCAAAACACTTGAATCTTATGAAAACTTAGGGAATCAATGGTAAACCAAGGGGCTGCTGTACTTTTTCGGCTTTGACAAGATTAACTGTTACTGAACTGACACAAAGTAAAATGTCAGAAGTAAATGCACTCTTCCTTCTCTGTTCTCTCTGGCTGCAGGCTGCACTCTGTGCTTGGTGAGGCCTGAACCAAAGAACCTAGTTGATTGGCAGCTGATCACTTCTAGGCTTGGCTGAGGTCTAGATTAAAGATGGAATTTGTGTTAGTCATTAGCCCAGATTCAAGTATACCTACTCATAATGCAGCCAGGTCACAGATGGCAGACATAAAAAACTGTTTTCAGCACTACCTTTCTCCTAAGGCCTAAAGCAATGTCATGGGATCTGTGCAAGCCAGGTTCAGTCTCCTGACAAGTGAGGAGAGATGTCACGTGTAATTCTGATACCCGACCTGGTGGTATTTTGAGAATTTTGCAGACCACAGTGAAACACAGACCTCATAATATCAACTAAATATATGTGGAAAGAATGGCTCTAACCTACATGAGCCAAAATTTCACATCTAGACACAGGTGTTCTACAGGGCAAATACTAAAAGCTTAGTAAAATTTGAGCTGCACAACATAAAAAGCCATGCTGGTATATGTGTGCATGCTCAGTATATATTTTTTTGAGTGTGGAATCAGGACTACCCAGGAGGGTCCCAGAGATCTCATATTGCTTTAACCGTGAGCAGTGTTGGGAGCTAAATGACTGGAAAATTGTTTTGGATGCATAATAGTAACCATTACACCACAGCTGGCCAAAGAACAGTTAACAAGATTTTGATTGAATATTTATGTTAATAATTTGCACCTAGAGGAGTTAATTCATGTGAGTAGAGATCATAGGTTGTGATTTTCTCTGGTTTTGTGTGCTAAATTGTAAGGATTTGGTATAATACATGAAGTAAAGAATTGGGACACATATAAGACCTGAGCAGAAGTCATAGAAGCTGATGGAAATACCTTAATGATTTACCCAGAGCTGTGGATCAAACTGTAGTGCATGAAGTCACTTTCCATGTAGGAAGCTCCTCTTTTTAAGACAAATTAGTACTGGAAGAAGCTTTGGAGAGCAAGAGCAGTATACATACAGTGGAACTGTACATACAACACTCTCCAAGCAAACCCTTGGGAAAGTCTGTGGAGAGTGATTGACGTTCCAGAAGATTGGAAATGAGCAAAGATAGATCCTTCTTTAAAAAGGTTGGGAAAGAGTGACTGGGATGTTTAATTCCTGGAGAAATACTGGAACATCAATCTATTGGCAAACGTTTAAGGGTTGAGGAATACCCAGCAAGCCTTGTCGTGAAGAAGTCACACAAAACTACAGTGTGTGACAAATAATAGGGCTTTTACAGAGAAGTAGATACTGTATATCTGCCCGTTATTGACACCGTCTTCAACAACAGCCACATAAACAAGGTTACAGAAAATTGCTGCACAAGTGGAAGTAATAATTAATGGGTCACAAGTAAACTGAAAAGATACTATCAAGTGGTATCACCTGTGGTTTTTTATGTCTGATATTATCCAGTGTTTTCATGAACTGATAGAACAGTGAAAAAGACAACTCTGTTACATCACTCGTGTTTAACTTCTGTCTAGAGAAGAGACATGGTGGAAGCACACAGAAAGATGGATTTAAAATTAAGACAAAAAAGTGGTAATTTGCATTAATGAGTTAAAATAAATAGGGTACTGATTAATAAGGACAAGAATAAGGTAATAAGCTTCAGTAAGAATTCCCAGCTACACAGAAGTGGACTGGGGAATAACTGGCATTGAAGCAAGGGGTATGGCAAACTGAAAGTAATCCAACATAATTTACTGAGGTGAAAGTAGCATATTCAATATAAGGATGTATAATCACAAATGTCATATACAAAATGTTCAAGGTAATCCTCCCAATGTCCTCAGTTCTAGGCTGGACTACACTGTGTTCGCTTTTATCCATAATGTTTTAGGGGAGATGTGGACTGTCTGAAGAAGATCTAGAAGGGAATAAGAGTCATCTGAGAGTTGTGATTTTGGAGGAGAGGTTGTAAACACTGATTTAGGAACAGAATAGGTCAGCATCTGTCTGGGATCATATTTGTATTTTCATCCTAATTTGGGGGATGTTTTCAAGTAGAAGACTTCTTGACTGGCTTCTTTATTTTCTATGATCTTAAATCTATGACAGATGTATGTAGGATTTACAGAGTTGGATACAGCCATACATGTGCGTCTGTCTTTTGTGATATGGGAGAATCTCCATGCTACTACAAAAAAATCCTCAGTGACAATTCCATCCATTTTACTATCTCACTTCTTTTATGTTTCTTACAGCAACACAAACACCTATAGAAAAAAATAAAAAGGAAAATAAAATAAGAGAAGAAAGGTAGGAAATCTCTTCCTTTTCTTCTGAGAAAGCTTAAGTTCATGCAACAAAAAAGGAGGAAAGTTTCATTTTGACTGACTTGTTGTGATGAAAAATAATCTTTCATCAAAAATGACCAATCTCGTTTTGCATTGGCAGGTAGAGGATGGAATGAACCTTGACAATAAATGTATTCCATGACTTTAGACCATAATTAAAAAGAAAATTAACAAAAACACTGCAAACCAAATTACAGGAGACAGATTGATTAGAGTTTCCTTTCCAGGGGATTTTAATTTTTTGATTCCTGCTGAGAGAGCTGAGGAATCACGAAGGGCTGGCAGTGTTGATTGCTTCTTTTAGCTGACTGAGTTGTAAAAGGTGATGAATACAGACCATGTGACGATTTTGAAATCATTTCATTATGAGGTTACCCTTCCTGGACTTATTCCAGGGAGCCCTGTGGCTTTTCATGATCAGCAGAGAGAGGAGAGGAAGATCTCCAGGCTGAACTAGATTGAGCAGATGCCCTCCTTCTGGTGTTTAATTTAATTAATTGATGTTTGTTGAAATAAAGCCAATTAACCTGGCTTATCTCTTTATCAATCATGCTTCTGCTTCCATTATTCAGTTGGAAAAATGGCATAATGTATTTTATGGCAGACAGCAGGAACAATTAAACCCAACCTGTGCTGTTTTGCCTGTAGCAGGCTTTTCAAGGGAAGAGGAAAAACAGATGTTGTGGTTTAGGATAAAGCCATCAGGCTTTTTACTTTAATTATTTTCTGCCTCTGAATCCCTTAAATTCTTTTTCATTCAAGGGTGAGGAGTAGCAGGGGCATCATACAGTCAACAGTTCTTGCTTAGGGTCACAGTGAGCTAACCCTGATATGTGAATTCCTTGGTCTCAGACACCTGTTCTAGATGGAAGAAAGCAGACCATAATCCAGTGGCAGGGGCCATCAAAGATGATGTACTCTGAAATCAGCTGCATTACCCATCTGCAACCATCAAAGAAGTGATTTGTCATGTATATCATAAACAAATACAAAAGGAATCCACACTGCTGATCATGGAACCTGGTATAAGACACTCCACTTTTAGTTATATCCTACAGAAGGTTTTTCTTTCCTGTGCCTCATTTAGACACCCTGATGAAAGTAGATTCAGTAAAATAGTTCCATTATATAGAAGTACAATCAGGATTATATAAATCTAGTTTCACCTTAATTAACATTATTATGGCTAATTAGGTGTCTTATGCTCCTCTTCATCTGAACTGGGACTGAAAATCCTTAGGTCTAGTTTGTGTCTGGTTTGCTTTGGTTTAACCCCAGATATCAACTGAGTCCCAGGCAATCAGTCACTCACTCCCCTTACCTCCATATTGGGAAGGAGAATCAGAAAGAAAAGGTAGACCTCATGGGCTGAGATGAAAATGACTTAATAATTGAAAATAATAATAATAACAATAAAGAGAATAACAGAACCCAAGAGAATCAAGTGATGGAGAGTGCAATTGCTCACCACTGAGTGATCGATACCCAGCCCATACCCAAACCATGATCAGCGCCCTGCTTAGGAACTGCCCCAGTTACTGGGCATGGCATTCTGTGGTATGAAATATCTCTTGGCCATTATATGATTCTGTGACAGGTCTGAAGGAGAGGTGGGAAGAGGGACACACCACTTTCTTTCCTGTATTTAAAGCAACTGTAACTCTCCCGGGATTAAACTTTCTGTATTTGTGGATTTAGGACATATTTTAGTGACTTTGCATTTACTGGTCCTGGTAGCAACTACTTGCTCTGGGAACTTCAGTGCATGATTGTTATTGTTGATTCATGATAATCTGAAATTGCACTCAAATATTGCACAATATTTTTACCTAGAGAGTAACCATTGACTAAACATTGAAACAACTACTAAAACCTGCTGAAAAAATTTGTTTTGTGGTCATGAATCTTGTGCATGGATATCTGTGCCTCTCCAGAATGCTCCTTTAGCAAAACTTGAACTTCTTCACAACAGGAAACACTTTTTTCCTAACTTATAGGTTATTCAATCATTTCATTTAGATTCATTAAGATAGTTCTGTATTAGTCAACTGTTTTGCACTCTGACACTCTGATAGGACACCTTGAACTTTCTGAAAAGGAATACAAAGAAAAATAAGAAAGCAAGAAAAAGCAACAAAGAACAAATAGCTTCTGCCTGTTAATGCAATTTTAGATGATTTAAGATTGCTTTTCATCATATCACCAACATTCAGCGTTTTTGTTTTCATGCTAATTTTCATATAAAAAGATGAAACAGAGTGGGTTTTTATGTGTTTGATTTTTTTTTTAAATTTTCCATTTCTAGGGACGTGCTAAGGAGTAGCCCACAATTTGTACTATTTCCATAAAGCACTCACAGTACACAGATTAAAACCATAAATCAGTTAGTACCTTTCACAAAAATTCATTGCTAGCATATCAAATATGTCAGTTAAATTAAACCTGATCTTCTAAGTTTCCTGTGAAAAATTGTTGAGGGATTTAAAATATTGCTATAACTTTCTGCAATTTCATGTATTAGTTATGCAAGCTTTGTTTGAAATGACCATTTTGAAACTTTCCTAAGTTTTTTTTTTTTTAAAGTTTTTAAAGAAAAATTTGTGAGGGCAAAAATTATATGGCTGAACAGCACAGGTCCCATGAATAATTAATATTCTGTTACATAGCAAATTAAATATATTGAGAATAGCTGTAACTCAGTGCAAAGAAGGGTATCTTGGAGTCATAGCCTCCCCTCATGAATCCCAGTCTGTGAAGGCAGGCACTGCCCAGGAGCATGTTCCACAGTGTCAGCTGGCTGTACCTGTTCACCTGGGCTTTTGTGGTAAGGTTTACCAGAGCTGACAATGCAGTATGACATGGTTTTCCTCAAGGTTTTGCACAGAAGCCCAGAAACAGATCTTTTGGCATGTTCTCATGGGGTGCAACACCCACCAGCACATTAAATCACTTCTGCTCTTTCCTAAACCTTGTCTTATGGTTTAAATGTGTGTGTGTGTGTGTGTGTGTGTATGTGTGTTAAAAGATTCAGAGCATAGAAAAGCAGGCTGTGGTCATCTGTGTATTTGGTTGTGATTGTGCAGTGAAACACATGCAGAAAAGCTTAGCAGCCAATCTGTGTGCAATGCCTGTGTCTAGCAAAGTACGTCCCAGGCAACACAGAGAGCATCAAGAATGAGAACAGCCCATAGGATCTGGAGATGTCCTGGTGAAAAATACAAAGTTCTGGGGGGACAAGGATGACGATGGTTTGGCGCTGTATTAACCTTCTGGTGCTGGAAAGGCTGCCCAGAGGGTGACACTCATTCACCTGTCACCCTGTCAATGCTTTTACCAGATGGAAATAAGGAGAGGTGATTTGTTGGTCTTAGCTATGGAGGAGTCTTTTGCTTCTTTCTCTACTCTCACTTTGTTTATCACTAAAGTAATTTTGATAGTAAGGTGTGGCATCAGCTACTGACCCCACTAACAAAGCTTGGTACATATAACCCTGTCCCTACCCTCATTAACGAAGTCTCTTATGAGGATATGGTCCATCATAAAGTATATTTAACAACAACAAAAAATTAGTTTTGTTTTCTCCATCAAAGAGGAGTGAATAAAATATGCACAATAATGGTTGCTCCTATGTCATGATACCTTGGTCTGTTGAGTTAAAAGGGATTAAAGGCTCAGAATTTCCTCCCTAGTGACTGGGATAAATAAATGCATTTTCCAGTTGGAGCAAGTAGTCAGGATTGGTTAAATTTGAAAGCAGAACTCTGCAGACAATTCAAAATACCAGGTCAGTTGTAAGATTTTGCACCTTATACACATCTAGTAGGTGTCCTCTACGTAGATATAGTACCTTAGCCTTTTTAATCAGCTGAGGTCCAGAAACAGAAGAAATAAAACAGTGATGGCTTTTATTTTACTGTTAGTTTACCATTTTTATGCTGTAACCTAAGCATCTGAGGCAAACATTAGGTAATTGTTAATACTGGTAGTGTCTGAATCCCCTAAAAGGGCTCGAAGACTGCCACGCAGAAATCATGAAGGAAATAACAACCTAGAATGAGACATTTGGAAACTAATATGTAATAGAAATCCCCTAAAATACCACATCATGTAATATATGATAAGCATATTGTTGGAAAGATAAAGCTGTTCAAAATCCACATTTGCCTTATCTTCATCATCCATTCCTTTATGTCTACAGAAATCATAAGTGGGGATAAATATACTTTCTGTCCATCTCTGTAATGGAATCTATGACACAGGTACACTCAAGAGCTTTGTGAAGCCTGAGGAGGAGGAGGTTGTGGCTCAGACAGAGCTATAGTTAGGCTGTCTGAGATCTACTTCAGATGTGTAGTAATTCTCTTATTAAGAAAGTTATGCAAGCCCAGACACTCAAAACTCAATTGCTTCTCAGGAGAATCAGTGAGAACATGATACAAAAGGGTCTTAGCCTCTTTCCTTCTCAGTAGGACTGTTTTTTCTTCAAGGCATTTTGGGGAAGAGTCCAAAGTCTTTGAGAAAAGTGCACATAATACCTCAAAGAAGTCTGTGATAGTTAATGCCATCACCCATGGGCATCTTCACAAAAGTTAACATTCATGTCCAGAAAGTGTTTTGTCCATTTTGCTCTGGGTATGTGTCTAAGAGGAAGTGAAAATAGTGCAATAGTGTTGGGATTTTATTTTTTCATTTGTTTGGAGAAGGGTTTTTGTGTAAAATCAACAAACTTCAGAAGTAATAGGCTTATATTAAATCCTCCCTTTGGTAGGCTGCAGCTTAGGGTATGGATACAACAATGGGACAAGCTGCTGTGTGAATCCTGTAGTGCAAGTTGTTGAGATCATTTATTCATGCCTACTAATACATCTTGCTAAGCATAAGGAACATTGAATTTCATCTATTTTATAAGGCAGAGCCGTGTTTCAGTCATAGGAATGTTATCATAACTTTCATAAAAATGCAAAGAAAGTATTTCAAGTTTTTCACTACAAGTTCCTGGGAGAATGTGATGATACGTTTGTCTTCAGAAAGATAAAAATCAAATTCACATGTACAGTCATCTGGTAAAGGGAACATTTTGTGACTGCATCTTGTTTTTTGATACATTCCATACAAGGGAGAAAGACTTATACAGAGCCACAAATCTACCCTGAAGAGATTTGAAATATAAACTGCATAAAAAAGTGATTTCACAGATTTCAGAAATTGTAGGAAGAGATTAGCAGTGCAAGTACAATGGAATGATTATATGCCTCACAAAAGAGGGAAGTGAATGCATTTGATAGACAGAATGGCAGAATGGGGGAGCTGAAGTATTGAATAGAGAATCTATACCATCCCCCAGCCTGACACAACTGTGAGATTATCCTCTGTGTGGAGGTGTTTTATCTTAAATCCACTTGGTGATGATTGGGTTTCAACATCCACCATAAGAAAATCACTGTATTTTTCCACTAACAAAATATGAAAATTTTCTTCTCATTTCTCTCATTAATATCACCTTCAGAAACCTAAGGCTTTTTCCTATTGGTAACTATAACTCTGTCTCTCTTACACTTTTGCATGTATATCTTGTTCTTGTTTCTTTCACATCCTGTTCTCCATTCTTTAAATCAAGTGTTACATGTTAAAAATAGTGCTTTGGTTACTTGCTTTTTAATATTGACTTGCTGATATATTGTGATCTCACTGCAGTCAGTGCTACGGTTCCAGCTGACTCTGAAAGTGGAACTGAGCCTTGTAAGTGGGTTATAATCAGATTGATTTAAAGACCAATTTTCAGCAGTCAAAGATCCCTGGCTAAACCATATTTTCATGAAGTGCAAGCACAGTAAAGCACAGTGCTATACTTTTCTGAGATTTTAATATTAAGTGTTACATTACAAATTACTGGACCTTCTGCATTTTGTAAGATATGACCATCCCTGAACCAAATTAATGGTATCTGATTTATTTCCATAGAATATCTGAAAAGTCTGGCTGCTGATCATATAGATATGTAAACTTGCCTTTTGTTCTTGGTGAATTGAAAATGTGGCTGAGAGACAATTTTTAGGAAACTATTAAAATATTAACACGTCAGCATGAGGTATTGTCACAGTGTGAAAAGACACATGTATTTACAGAACTGACAGCATATAATACATGATGTAGAAAATTACCAGAACCTTATTCTTTGATATCTCAGTTAAGATCAAGGTTGGTAATTTAATTTCTGAGTATCTTCCTAACTTCATTTTTCTTGCTCTGTCATGGGTCCATGTTTTCAAGTCCAAAGTAAATCAAAAGAAAATAGCCAACTTGGTTTTTCTATGTTCAATATTTTTCTTTAGTTATCATTGAAATAACAGCTCTTATCAAATGAGTAGCTTTTAAAGTCCTTACCGTTCTTGAAGGAAAAGGTTTCTGCCAGCCACTCAAGTATTTCTTAAAGGGGTTTGTACAGAAGCAGGCACCTGTCACAATAGTTTTATAATGAATGTCCACAGGTATCAGATTTAGAATTGAAGCAATCAAAGCAGAGTGCAACAGGGCAATGAACCCAGAGGGAGAATAGGAGGAGATTATCACTGCTCTTGCCTCCACGTTATCGTCTCCGTCAGGATTGCACAGAAGGCTCATGCTGTCTTACTAAACAACATTGGTTTCCATTCCAGGTGTGAGTAACTTTGGATGTTATCCCTTGAAGATAAGCATGATAGATCAACGGTCAGAAAGTCCTTAGAATAGAAAAATTCCCCGATCACCAAATCTGGCCTTCATAGGGTATTGGTAACTTCATCAGCTACCCTTTCAATAACATGATTTAACTGCTTCTTAAAATTATTTTGTCACTATTATTGCTGTGGAAAGACTGTTTTAGAATTTCACTGTAAACCTAATTTTTAGCTTAGCCAATTTACATCATATTTTTGTGCTTTAACTTAAAAAGTTAACTTGTTGCTTTAACAGAAATAGCTTCTCCCCTTCATGAATATTTACTTTGTGTATTTTCAGCTTTTTTCAGACTCTCAAACAGAGGAAACCGAGGCTAGAAGATGCTATGGCAGATCATTCAATTCACCCTCATGTTTAGTGAAGCTAAAGGAGCTAAGCTCATCTTGTGAGTCTCAATTTGTCCTAGTAGCTCCTTTCAGACTGGCCTTTAATTTCAGCTTCCTTGGATATACTTCAAAGACTGTACCTGTGTCTCCCACGTCCACACTGTGATGATGTCTTGCAGTCCCATTATAACTGACTAACACATCCACTTCTTGATCTTTTCCTGAACGCTCACTGACACCTTGTTTACAGCAGAAGCTCTGTTACTCTGAGGGCATCGCATGCAGTGACAGCTGTTTCATCTTCTACTTGAAACCACCAGTTAACCTAATTCCTTCTATTTCTCACCTCCTCTGTGATTGCAGTGCCTTTCAAATACAGCACAGTAAGAGTGGCTCAGTGTAGTGGCTCGGGACAAAGACTTCCAAGATCTGGGTTCAGCTTTACCAACATCTCAATGAATGTTTTCAGGCAAAAGGGTGCTGGCATATGGTAAATCACGTTCATTTGCTACTCTTTCTAAAGTGTTTCTGATAATTGACATGAACCTCTTAAATATGAAGTGTTGTTGAAGAAATATCAACTTGATCATGGAGGTGTTATTTTCTTCAATTGGGTATAATGATAACTGAAATTACTGCAACAGTTTTGGCACAGGAAGCTCAAGAGGCAGATAGCATCAAAATGCTGAATAAGAAACTAGACAGATTCATGGACCCCATATTCATCACAAGATACTGGAGGGGATTAACAGGGTTAAGACTTCTATTATTCTTAATAAAATGAGTGTGGATACTGGGAAATACCAGGAGAATGGATTAAATGAAAAGCCCAGGCTCCCTTGCTCTCTTAAAGAGTATTTAGCTAGATGCACTGGTGGTTTTATCCAGAAGAGCTGCTCTTATAATCTCAGAATGACTTGCAAAGTTACACATTAATAAGAACTGTCAATACAGTTATTCTTAGATAATTGTCTGTTGTGCCCATTTTTTCAGTAAAGAACTAAGATTGGTTTGGTTTGTTCTTTGGGGATTTTTTTAAATTACTTGTCCTCCTACAGATTTTTCAGCAGCAATGTATCATGATCTCTGTGACCAAGATAGAGACTTTTCTATCTTGAGTTACAACTTTAGTTACAGATTGAAATCTGGGTTTTAGGAGCCGCCAAAAACTTTATGTTTCTGAAGATAATGAGTCAGTCGTCCTCCCTGGAAGCAATATGCTTATGCAAAACCTCTATTAGTGTTTTTATTATCCATAAAATTGCCTGTTCCTGCATAATTCAGCAATATTTGACCAGATGACCTCCAGGAGCCAAGATAGCTCTGATGCACCTGTTATAACTGTGCTCCATCATACAGATCAAAAGATCTCTGGCTTAATTCACATCTTCCTGTTCTATTATTTAATACTGTATTGCCTTTCCCCTGATGTAATTAACCTTTCATCTCCAAAAGTTATAGAAGACTGCTGCTGCCAGTTAAGTGCACAAGTCAACTTTGCCCATGTATTTTTTAATATAGATATATAGATATATTCTAAAAACTAAGGTGAGAAATACTAAAAATAATTTTACTTAATATGAGGAACGAGTTGGGATGTTATGATTGGGAATTGTAGCGGGCACCTGCAGACATTTAATAACATCAAAAACATCAGTTCTAGTACCAAGAAAAAAATTCATGGGCGGTGGATTTAAGTAAAGGGTTTACAAAGAAGTACTTAATTTAAAATAAAGCAAAACAATTGTGAGTTAAACATTGATCATGAAAAGACACTAATTAAGATGTACTAATGATATAAAACTTAATTCTCATGCAATTTATGCACAATTACTCCTGAACAAATATTTAATTACATTCCCTTTAATACCCTAAAACAATCTTCCCTCCTCTCACACTGTCTCTCTATTTCTACTTGTTAAGTAGGAATATGTAAGTTCTTAATTGGCACGGAGTAAGCATGACAGTTATTAAGGGAATTGAACAGTTGTATTTTTAGTTCTTAAAAGTTAGAATGGAAATGCTTTACAAGTGGATGACTTGAGGAGTGTGTAGTGTTTTTAGAGACTAATTGTATTAATTAATTGAATTAATTAGCAGATGATTTCAAAGAGCTTTTCAGACAGAGACTGCAATGTAAGCACTATGCTGATATTATTATTATTGAGTGCTGCAGACGCTTCACTGCAGAAGCTGGGCTAGCAAAACCCTCAGCAGAAGTGTGAATGATTCAAGAGAAACTCAGAGAGAAATGTCAGTTTCTAACTTCAAGTCTCATTTCTAAAGTAAAAGAAATGTAAGCTATTGTCTCTGTGTTACTGTGTGAAATCCAGTGACCTGACAGAGGTGAGGCTGTCACAGCTCCACCCTCCCCAGCTGGGCATGGATTCCCAGCAGGCACACACACAGAAACACATAGAAGACATAGACAGACAACTGGACACTCAGATCAGCACAGACAGGCTAATCAGCACTGACACAGGCATAAACAGCCTCAGCAAACTCATCTTTTCCCCTGTCTGGCTGATCAGGAGGAAGGTCCATGAGTAGGAGATATATGTATACATGTGAATACTTGTACCATGTGTGTCTGTCCAGCAGCTGGCCTTAGGCAGTACGTGCCCCCTGGGTCCCAGCCGCACCAGATCCCAGCACCTGGACACAGGAACCCCGGCGGTCCAGAGCCCCTCCCCAGCTGCTGGCAAAGCCCTGTTGCTCACAGAAACACACATAGACAAATACAGGTGTACATATAGAGAGGTCACCAACCGCTGGCTGGGACTCCCCTGGCCCGTCTGGTAGCCAGCTCCTTGCATGGCTTCCCCCTCAAAAACACAAGCACATCTGATTCCCAGGCTGTTTCACCAGCAAGCCTGGCTCGATATTTGCTCAAACTCTCATACTCGCTCCTACATTTGTAATCCCTCAAGCATTTGTACTCCCTCACATAATTGTACTTCCTCCAGCTACTTGTACCACAGACACCTGGGCCTCTGACCCTGGATCCCACTCCAGCTGTTGGCACTTACACCCTCACACACATATGCACACAATAGAAAATCCTTAGAAGGGAATTTAGTAACATAAAGCAGACTTTGCTGAACAGTGTGCACAGTCAAAAAAGTGCACTGAACAGCAAGCTGTGTACCAGCAATCAACCCCTTTTATTCACTTTTTCTTCTGTTTTCCCATGTGTGTTCCCAAAGCATCTAGATCCATCCCTTTCCTCACCTTTGGTTCTTCACCTAAGCATCCCATGATGAGTCTTGTGGAGCCCTGAAATGCTTTTCCCTTACATCCCATAATGTGTCCCATACCTCTGAGCAGTGACCCCCACAATCTGAAGGGTGATGCAGAGAGATGGGAGAGCACCCATTAACACATGTTGATGAGTGTCACCCCTGGACCACTGAGAGGAGCAGCACCTGGGGCCACCCTGACAAGGGTTTGAACGAGTGCCTTTTCCTCTGAATGTGTAATCTGGGTTCCCTAGCCAAGCCTGCCATGTACCTAAATTCCTGTGGTTTATAAAAAAGAATTTTTTATTAAGAGTGTTGGAGAATTTCTTTAACGCAGAGGTTTGAAAAGTTTTCAGATGAACTTTCTCAAGGACATCCAAATTATTAATCTATATGCGGTGTGCCTGAACTCAGCTGGGCATTTCTCATTCTGCATCCAAGGGGTTTTTCTTTCATATTTTTTTATTTATCAATGTTAATGCATAAAGAATCCAAACTACACACTTGGGTTATGAAAGTTTTTCACTTCCAAGGTCAGCAGATTGTTTGGATTTCTCAGACATACCTGCCACATCCTTACACGTGAGCTCAGTTGTTGGAGACTCAGATAATTTATCGCAAAAACCTTCTGTAAAATTTGTAACCTGAGAGATAAAATGGAGAAATGGAGGCAGACCTTACTTGAACACATGTACTTATTGGTCACTCAGTTGTCATATATAATAAAGAACTCAGAGTTACAGAAATGTCCTTCAAGTGAAGACTAAAAATTGAGCTTCATGGTACATACATTCAGGTTGACCTTTAGGAATGAGGCACACGCAGCATGTAAAGGGAACCACTGCACGAACTGCATGAAATGCAGTCTTCGACAATACCAATATTTAAAAATTTTATACAGTGAAAACAAAAATATTGTATTTTTGTCCTAACAGTTCTTTTTCCCTCTTTCAGTACTACTGTAAAAATAATTCCCAGAAAAATTGAATAATTTTATTAATATATTTTTATATATACATACATATATACATATATATGCAAATATGGATAAACAGAGAGGAATGAAGGTTTTTTATTTTTTCCAAAATCAAGAGAATAGCTTTGATCAAAAAAAAAAAAAAAAGAAAAGAGGAATATATAAAAAGAGTAAAAAGAAAGAATCTCCTTTTCATGCTGGAGAAAGTGATTGCATATGGCAAAGCAAATCAGAAAGGGCAGTAGAAGCAGCAGGCTTTGAAATTCTGCTCATCCCAGCAGAGGAATTCAAACGGGTAGTGTATGATCTTGGAAACTAAGATAATTTTTTTCCTCTGAGAAAGTGTTTCACATTGTTAATACATTTATTCCTATGCAGACCCAATCTTTGCTCATTTATCCCTGGAGCAATAATTATATAGGTTGGTCCTATAATTTTAATATTCCACCTGTCCTGAAGAAGCTCAGTGGAGGCCTTGGAGGGGACTTAATATTATTCAAAAGAATTAATCCTGGAGCGCAACAAATGCCCTACGGAAGTAATTTAAATGGAATTTTTGAAGGTCTAAGTGTCCTAAAGATAGCATTGAAAATCTCCATCCCATCATCTCTAGTGTTGGACAGACAACAGTCCTTGAGGACACATGCTTTTCTGGGACAAAAAGGAGACTTGCATCTGGTAAAAAGCAAACAGTGGGATTTTTGCTATCATATTAGCTATTTGGCAAAACAATTACATTTGAGAAAGTAAAGCATTAAATCAAATATCAATTAAATATTTTATCTGGAGTTTCGGATCTCAGCCTCTGAATATGATGCATTCAATGAGGGAAAAATTGTTTGGTTTTAACTTCAGCTCAGGATGGAGCTCAAGTGTGGCATCAGTGGCAAAGCCTTCAGTGATTTTGTACTTTAGTGTCCTGCCAGGAAGATGGGTGTAGGAATCTTTTATGCTCAGTTAGAGCTCTGACTACAGAAACAAAGGTGCACTATGAATGCGTGAAACAAAAAGGCTTTGAGTGAAACAAAGGCATACAGAAATGAATAATTAACTTAGTTTTGATATGCTTACTATAGTGATACAATATAACAGAATCAAGGCTTGAAAGCAGGCTATATGACGATATTTGTAACAGCCAATTATATAGTTAGAACAGAGTTTATTGACAGTGTCATATTAACCAACGATATAGTCAGAAAGGGATAGTATTATACTAACCAATGATATACCTAGAAAAGATGTGTACTCGGTGAATGTCACCAATGATAGCTTCGCTTGTTACATGTACGGAACTAAGAATAATATAAATGTAGACATCATGTGAATAAAGTTGGCATTCCTTGCACTCCATATTGGTGTCTGGAGGGTGTCCGTTTTACCCTGCGGCAACAGATGGGAAGTCCTTTTGTCTTGAAAAGGCTGCTCATGAAAATGTATCATTGACCTCTGCTCCAAGATGTGTCCAGGTCCTACAGAATATCATGGCTATGTGTGTCCACAAAAGGCAGGAGAGTGGGGAACAGAAAGTGGGACAAGAAAGTTGCTTTCATTGACAACAAGGGGGAAAGAAATAGACATGGAAATGATGTTTACAAGACAGATTTTTCAGTCAGACCCTGGGGATAGGATTAATCTGGACAAATGCTAGCATTTGCAACATACACATCTATAGCTGAGCTGGATGTTGTAATTAATCTTCACTCTCACTTGTGTCCAGCGACTGAGGAGGTTAGGGAAACTGTCTTCAGTGCAGCCATCTGTGTTGCAGATGTTGAACATTACATGAGTTGAATGCTGCTGTAATTTAAGTCTCTTTTTGCAAAGCTGAGATGCCTGGTGTCAGGGCAGAGATATGGCATGCAGAATCTCAAAACAACAAAGCACAAAGCAGAGCACACAGAAGTAAGTGAGGCCATCTAGAGAGGTGCAAGAGGGCCATGGACTGAGGTTGATTAAAGATAAGCTTTATAATGAACAGAAAAGAGACCGGCTTGTGTTCTTTGTTTAGCTTCAGGACTTTGCTGAATTGTGTTCGCTTTTGCTTCTCTTGCTCTTTACGTGCAGAGCTTTATTAAGCTTCCTGACAGCGAGGCACACAAACTGATTAAATAGAGCCCAGAAGTAATTTCAGCCTAGATTCAGCTAGTTTGGGAAAAACCTTACACTCGTGTACTCTGCTCACAGCAAAGTTCTTCTCAGTCTGGGAGGTGACAGAGAGCCAGAATTAAAAATCAAAAGCCATAAAAACACAAAAATATTATGGACTTTCTATCAGTTGTTCTAAGATACAATCAGTATGATCAACAAACTGACTTTCTGAGTTGTTTTGTTCTGCATCTGTTTTGGAAGGGAAGAAGAAGATGAGGTGCCTGTACTGAAAAGGGTTCTGAATAAAACAATTTCAGCTGTTTGAATTAATGATGCCTTTTGAAAATAAAACATGTGGCAAAAGAAACCTCATAATATTAAAAAAAATATTGTAAGGCAGTGTTTTGCTTTGGAAGAGTTATTTTATCTTTTCACATCTCAAAAATTCACAAAATATTTTCTTCTTTCTACACACAGCTTAAAATCTTTACCTCAAGTCCTTTGAAGTGCACTCTAAATATTTTACCACTTAATTTGAGAAAGAAATGTTTTATTGGTAGCAAAACATCTGCTTTCCCTCGTATTGCAAGCAGCTGATGCTAAAACAGGAGGGAGAATATTTCTGCAGTAGAACTTGCTTATTCTTATGAAAGTACACCCTTTTGGTAAATGCAACAACCTCTTGGGTTATGCAGTTTTTGTAGCTATGTAAACTTGAAATTGTTTGGAGTTCAATTCAGTGCTGTATCATTCTGTGTACAAACTGCAAGCATGTCAGACTGAAAATTACAGTTAAGTACAAGGGCAACATGAGCAACACAAAAGAAAAAGAGACTTTGAAAGGATGCTTTTCATAAGTCGAAGAGAATCACTGAATGTTCCTGATATTCTATTGCAGTACCTTTTGCAGTTACACCCCTGTTTTGGTTCATTCCAATTTCCCTTCCCTGTTAAAACCTGGAACCTCCCATTTAAAGGACGTGTAACCCCTCCTACCGGTTGCTGTTTCCCTTACTCTCTCCCTTGTGTCAGTCTTCCCAGACCTTGCCCCTTTATCCAGAAAGTTCTTGGTTACTGTGTTGCTAATTGGTTGATTCAAATGTGTTCCCTCCTCCCTAACCCTTCATTGGTTACTGTATAAGCCCATCATCCTGATACTCCACCCACACTTGTATTTTATTGGTTGTTGCCCATGCTCCTCCCCTGAGATCCCAGACTTTAAAAAGCTTGTGCTCCCTCATTCTGTGTCCTTTTCTTATTCAGATCCCATCAGGTCCATAAACCTTGCCTGGTTACTGAATCAGAGAGGTCCTCCTCATATCTTTTTCTTTTCCTGCATGTCTTCCATCTTGCCCTCATGGTCGCCTTTGGATAGACAGCTGAAGCCCTTTGGGATGTCTTCTTGAGAGACACCCTTCCAGTGCTGCCCTCAACTACCGGGCTGACAGGGCATGCATCAATATTCTTTATAGACTTCTCCACATCAACATGAGAAATCCCAATTATAACTTGCTTTCTGAGCAAAAGCTTGTAACTACGTGGACTTATTTTTTTCTACTAGCTTCATAGAATGTGGAAACCTGTACAGTGCTAGAAATCCACATATTCAGATATGTGGTATAGCTAAAACTTAACTCATCTGGTTATGGGGATTGATGGAAACAGCAAAGTCCCTGTTAAAAAAAAAAAAAAGAGTGAAGAAATTCTTCATAGGTGGGGATAGGACTGACATAGCAACCATGAATAAATTTAGCTGTAGAAGGGTAAGCGTGATCAACTGTCAAACCACAAGATTCTCTTGATATTAGAAATGTATATGGCTAGTTAATGTTGTATTTATATGAGATGTTAATTTCCACTGTGAAATTTCATCAGAGGAAATTTTCATTACATGGCATTGAAACAAAGCCAGATCTGTGTGGAATACACCATCAGTGCAGTATAAATGGTAAGAGACACTGGTTTAGTGATGAAACAGAATGAATAACAGCAAATCACAAGTCTTTAAAAAAATTGGTGATAATATTTTCAAAGAAAATGCTTACTATCATGCCTGCTTTTCACAAAACACATTTTATAAGAAGGAGATCTCAGGAGAAACCTACAAAAATTCATTTCTGATAAAGCTTAAAATAAAAGAAGGAATTTCCCCAATAACAATGATAGTAATGTCACATATTTTTTAAAATGCAGTGTGTTTTCTTCATTTTAAATATCGATGAGTTTTGCAGGAGGAACATAGCTCTTTATTGATAGTGTCCATACAACTGAGGCAATTGTATTTAATTATGAGAAATCACTGGCCCTTTTCCAGTAAAACCCTAAAGGGAGATGGAGTTGTTCTGTTTTATGTGCGCAAGAAATAGCTTTTCAGACAGAAGCTCGTGCTGTGCTTATTAATAGCTTTTTTACTTGCTCCAAAAAGGAGAGATTAACTATGTTCATTGCACGCTCTGCATGTATGATGTCCACCTGTCTCTGATTGCACAGGAGGTTTTCTGGCTGGATTTAAAATTTGTGTGAGCTCCTCATGGGAAGTGTGTTTGCCATGCCAGGAAAGAAGGATGTGATGTTCTGATAGTATGACTTTTCTTGGGCTTGTTGTATGAGAAAAAAAAAAAAAAAAAACAAAAACTCTACAGGTTTTTTGGTTCTAGCTTCTAGCAAAGTGCTTGGCCTGTGCACACTGTGAATTGGCAAATTCACCCCTCAGTGTCCAGAATTCTTTGGCACCTATCATAGGCACTAGGGGAGGAAAATTCTGACTGGAACAGGAAAGGGAGGGAAGGGATGACAGGTGCAAAAGGCAGAATTAGAAAAATCAAGCTTCTCTGCTTAACTCTTCCATTACTTGTGGTAAATAAGCATGAATTAATTTTTCAGTTTCCATTTCAGTTTCCAGTACAAAAACAAGAACAATAATATTCTATCACAGGGAAGGTGCACTTGATGCTCCATCCATTTTTTTCCTAAGGGCTCATATTTTGCTACTAAGAAGGCAGCCTGAATTCTCTGTTGCTGCTATGCAGTCACTAGGCAGCTATGCAGGCATCTCTGAGCCCAGAATTTCAGGAATTTCAGAGGGAAAAGTACAATGTGTGCAGACAGTGGGCAGACCTGCTGAAGCTTTTGAGTGGGACCAGTGTGGGATACTACTGTTTTTCCTGATATAGACAATGCAGGCAATGTGGCAATGGTCTCCAAAAATACAAGTTCCCTAGTCTTACAGGATCCCAGTGTCTGTGCACAGAGGCACCAGCTTCACAAGGAAAGGAAAAGTAAAATTTGGACAGTATCAAATCAGCAGCAGTAGCTGCATCAATGACCCCACCAGTGAACTGTGGGAATGACTGCTCTGGTGCATAATTCCTCAGTGGATGGGGATGATAAGAGAAGCTGTCAAAAAACATTTCCTGAAAGACAGTATAGTCAATTTCCTGGTGTCCAAGCAATTTAAGTCAACACAGCTGCAGTGAGCTTATTTTCTGTCTATCTACTTCATATGGATCCAGATGGAAATGGGCTACAACTGTTCCGTTTAGAAAGTATTGTTGCTTTGGAAGGTCGAGCTCACAGCATTTTTGCAGAGAAAATTCAAAAATCCAGGGATGGTCATGACGGGTTCCTGACTTAATTTCTTTACTCTTAAATAAAAACCTTTAGGTAAGACAAACTGAACACAAATTAGAAGTGTTGCCTCACAGCCTGAGTCACACCAAAGATTCCCAGCATAACAAAGCTGGCCTTCTCAGTTATGAGCAAGGATGGGTTTATTGTCTGAAGTAAAGAGCGCTGAACCTCTTTGACAAAGAAATAGGGTGGAAATTGTTATGGAAACTACCCAAATTCTGACTGTGTACTGTGCTCTCCTCTGCCCCAAATGCTCCAAACCTTATTCCTTTTCAAAATCAGATGTGCAGCACTGCTGAGATCTTTCCTGCCACGCACATCTGAGGATGGTTTAGTCTACACCATCTACATATCATTGTTGTTAAGGTCAGAGGTAGAATACTCTCATCTCCAGGTAAGGGTTTTGAAGTTGGAGCTGCAGTGACATCTGACTGTGATCAAAGTCAGGTCATGTACTCTGAGCTGTTTAGTGGGAGAAGCTGGTGGTCCTGTAGGTGCAATGGCAGTGACAGAGTAGAACAACATGAGGTATTCTGAAGTGTCTTCTTCACTGCGAATATACTTTCTTCTTACATGAGGTATTCTGAAGTGTCTTCTTCACTGTGAATATACTTTCTTCTTACATGGTCCTATCTTCCATTTTGTTTGAAAATCAGAAATTAATTTCACACTTTAATGCTCATTTAGTTCAGTGCCACAGTGTCTCTCTGTTCAAGGAAGAAGAAATCAAATAAGAAAAAGGCACTTTTAAACTTTCCCTGAGATGGGACTTTTTGTCACCTCCACGCTCTGTGATCTTTTGAGTGTGTGGTGGTGACAGTCCAGAGACCAACAGTGTGTTGATATGAGCTGAATGTAGTGCATACGTGCCATGCCTGCCAAGTAGGTCTGTAATCTAGAAATCAGTATTATCTAAATAAGAGAGAATTAATCCACCACACCACTCCACACTTCTCAGTATAAATGATGGCTTTTCCTTTGCTTATTAGTGGAATGGATAGGGATACTGAAGATTATAGGACCACATGTTTAATTGTTTGGGTTTTTTTCCTTGAGGACATCGTGAAGAATCCTAAGGGATTCTTTTCAGTGATTTGTATTTGAAATGTCAGCAGCCAAAAAATATCTCTTCCTAATACAGTGGAGGATAAACAACACAACCCAGCTTGCAAATGCTTTGGAGCAAACAGTGAATAGTTCCTGTTACTCGTAGGATTAGGAGCCCTTACAGCAGCCCAAAATGTGGCCAAAATGCACTAAGTATCTTTATGGAGAACAAAGCAGCAGCTGTTTAGCAGCAGAAAGAGGAAACCAGAATATTATATTTGGTATTTTCAGAGCTGGCGAGGGTGACGATATTTAGCACTGAATTAGGAACTACAGAGCACAAGCACAACTGTGCTGGCTTAGATCTACACCTTTTTAAAGTCCCTATCCCACCTCTAGCAGCTGATGCAGATCAGAATAGTGTTGGTACGGCTCACTTCCTGGAAAACACCCACCCAGGTGACAATAAACTTTAAGACTTGGTGAGTTGCAGGCTGTATCTAGACCATGAGGGTTAATAGAACCCAAATGACCTAGCTGAATAAATGTGTTTCATTGCTTTTGAATGAAGCTTTCTTGGATCCCTATAATATCTTACAATACAATGTTCTGCAGGTTTATTTTTAGGTATGTGGTAAGTTCATTATTTTGTTTGTAGTAAAACTAATGTCTGGGTATTTTATTGGGTAAACCTATTTCTTTTGATACAGAAAAGATTGAATTATTCCTTAATTCATAACTTTATAATTAATCACTTTACTGTTATGGACTTACTCGTGAAGACATTTGCAGATACCTGCAGTTGTAGGTCTCAGAAGTGACAAGGCTAAATTCTGCCCAAGGTGGCTTCTGTGCATCTGACTGGACAGCTGTGAATTTGTGCATTGCACAAGCACTGAGAGTGGACTAAGTCTTGGAAGAACCTCACATTAGGCATTCCGAGATTAGCATGATTCGCATCCTCAGAACAAACAGCATAGCTTTGCTTTCAAATGCCGAACCTTTCTGCTTTTCTAAAGTTGTTCTGAACTGGAGGGGCAGTTGCTGAGGCAGTCATTGAAAATCACCTTATAGAATGGTTGAAATGCTGATGATGTCCCATTTTCCCAGGGGCAGAATTAGAAGTAGGACACAGATGTGAACTGACACGCATGGAAACAGAAATCAAACACAAACAATGGTTTAACACTTAAAAGTTATAGGCAGTTATGTCTATATTCCCTTTCTGCCACTTTCCCTTCCTTTCTTACCATTATAGCCTCAGAACAGATTTGGTCCTATTTGCCTCGACTCCTGGTTTAAAGCCTCAAGATACTCCTCAATATCTTTTCAAACTTGGAAATATACAGGCTAAAAAAAGGAACTTGGAATTCTCCATTTTGCTTTACAAAAATTAACAGGAAAAAATATTACTTCTGTACCTCCAAAGGAGGTTGTCCTTTGATCCAGGAAAAAGTCAGTGACTGGGAGGAATTTGCAATAAAAATGGACATTTTACCCCTCCCTTACTAGGCAGAAAATATATCCCCAACAAGCCCTGTAGGACAGGCTTTCAGGCAAGCACTCTCTGTGTGTCCTGCCAATGCTCTTACTTCTAAATATGGTCCGTATTACCTGCCAGTTTCCATGGAAGACAAAGCCCTCATCCTGCTGACTTCAAAATTGCTCCTTCCAATCATGCGCAATGAGAATCGCTCTCAAGCCCGCGATTTTGCTGACAGGCCATTATGCACTTGGTGGCCTTTTGATCTGCTCTACAGATCATATGGAGCCATGAAGCTGTATGGAAGTGTAACAATAAGAAGGATAAATTCATCATAGTTTCTCATGCTTGCAGTGAACACCACTGGAAGAACAATCATTTCCTCAGCAGCAGCAGCACGCTTCCCAGGGGAAACCTGCAAAGTGTGAAAGACTTCCCACTCATCCTGTTCTCCATGCCCTTGTATTGATTCCTTCAAAAGTACTGCAGCTCTGAGCTACTTCACATGCAGCACAAAGTTGAATAATCTCTTTGGCTATATTTCTCTGACAAAGGAACCTATTCCAGACTGGCAGAGTTAGACACTAATGAAAGCTGAAAGAAAATGTAAAGAAGGAGATCTGCTCTTTGTTAAGGCTGGTGCTTATCTCCATAAAGTAAAACTATCATCCAAACCCCTCCCTGTATACAGACTTTGGTCTTGATTTTCTAATAGCATTATTTTGGTCTCAGAGCATCCTAGAAAGACAACAAGCCTCTTCCACAAAAGGCATATGATTGAGAATATCTCTTTAGGAACTATAATGAATGGTAAATTTTTAACCGCTAGCCTGTAAGCTGTGAAAGCAGCTCATTTCTCTAACTCGGGGAATATAAACCAGGTGTTATGGTCTTTTAATTTACAGCTAATTCTTTGGGTATATATAATAGCAAGAATGGAGGAGAGCTAAGTGTTTCACTGCTACTGCAGTGGTTCCCTTATGCTTTAAAACATCAGACTGAATTCTATATAGATCCCCTGCTACTTCAGCTACTGTTTTTATAGTATCTCAAGCATTTTAAGACTCACTATTTATTCATCATACAGGATTAATTCTTCATTAATTTCTTGAACCGTAAATACCCATACTCATTTCTTCCAGTTCAAAAACATTAAACTTCCATTTTTCAAGCCCCATTTTGTTAAGAGAGAACAACACAGAAAACGAGCTTGGGTTAGTTTTCAGTAGGTCACATTCCTTCTTAGTACCACTGTTCCCTAGCCAAATCTATTTTTCCATTTTTAGGTGTATCACTCGTCCTGCTCGTAGGGTTCTGAGTCCTGTTCTCAGCTTATGTCCCTCTGCACAGCCCCTTTGGCTCAAACCTATCAATTAAGCAGATCCCTGCTTAGGCTTCAGAAACGTCCTGTGGTCTTCAGCCCTGGGGAGCAATTCCTGTGCTGCGTGAAAACAGGGCCAGGCAAGGCTTTCATTTGTTGTAATAACAAACTCTGTGAGAAAGTCCTGCACAGGAGACAGCACTTCGAGTGATACATGGAGCAGCACTAACTGTGCTGGCTACTCACTCATAAATTGCACCCTTAGTGAGAGATTATCCCATGAATCACTGTTGGGAGGTCATTTGTTTGATGTAATTTGTTAGGCCTGCCCATTTGGCAGCCTACCACTTCCATTATGTTCCTTTTTTTGTCCCTTTTTCAGATGAACATCACCAAAGGGAACAACCACAGTTGTAGGTCTTCCC
This sequence comes from Picathartes gymnocephalus, assembly GCA_013390045.1. Lineage (NCBI taxonomy): Eukaryota > Metazoa > Chordata > Aves > Passeriformes > Picathartidae > Picathartes > Picathartes gymnocephalus. The sequence goes on from WEKY01043625.1 coordinate 49,959, forward strand.
TCATTCCTTGCTCCTTCTTGTCTCTTTCTCAGCTTCCAGAACTTTCCACTTTACATCTTCTAAGTGCTAGCTTCCAGTGAGCGCTCCCTTCAGTTGTGTCTTTCACCCATGGTGCTCAAAGCCGTTTATAAATACTAAGGAGTATAAACCCTTCTACCTGCCTCATTTTTTAGGTGGAGAAGGTAGGCGGTATGTGACTAAGGCAACAATTTGCCCAAGCTCAGGACACTGGCAGTATTTTACACCACAGTCAGTGATGTGCTGGTAATTTGTACAGAATGGGCTATACTGTGCAGATGCTTTGGATGCTGAATATTCCATGTCTGTAGGAGAGTAAATATTGCAGTTCTTAATAGGTCAGCCTGCAGTTATTTGCCTGGTCATTGTATTTGTTTATGTAGTGTCCAGAGGTTGGAGAGGAAAAGCTGTTTCACAGTAGCAAATAAAGGCAAATACAATTCACTTGATGGAGTTTGAGAGCCTCCTCCGAGCTGGGAGGTGCTGTTCCTGGGCTCTTTATACAGCTGGAAGCAGAGACTGAGTGTATCCACAGGCATTGCAACCCCTTCTCCGAATGCCCTAGTGGCCTGGTTGCCTGTGTGAGGCCACCGTGACCAGACC
>WEKY01043634.1:0-10248 GCA_013390045.1 Picathartes gymnocephalus
CATCCCTGGGATAACAGTGACAAACCACTATAAAATTGGATTATAATGACTGAAAGCTATCCAGCCTATTTTCCACAGGACATATTGTAGCTGTCAGACAGAAAGCAGGATACTGAAGATGTATGCAATTTTTTGGAGTAACAGCCATCACATATTTCATTGTACTTCATCTGTCTGAGACCACTTGGAAACTTAACAGAAAGCAGCTAAAATTGCTTGAGGTTTTAGGAAGCTTCTTCCCCTCCTTGGTCATTAAAAATATGATAGACAACTTGCATTTAAGGAACCAGGCATTGTGCTAAGGACCTTGAAAAGAACTCCAGTTACATACTGCTTTGAAATCTGTATTAGTCTAACTCTCATTTTCCCTAAGATTCTCATGTACTAAATAACGTTAGCAACAGGGACACCATTACATGAATTGACCTGACTGGTTAAATAATAATAATGAAGAGGGAACAAGAGACACAGTCTAAGTTATTTCCTATCTACATAAAATAATAAAACTTATGCCACTTTCCTCCAGAATATATTAATTAGATGAAAGAACACATTTAATAACAAAATGGTGATTGGCCCACAGGATTCTTCAACATCTTGAATAGGATATGAATAGTAATGACCTCACTGGCTCAGTCTTCTACAGTTGTCATTTTGGCCTGCAATCTGCAAAGAGGAGTTAGCACAGGCAAAAAAAATGTAAGTTATAACACAGAAGCCTACTGTACAAGGGAAAAAACTACCGAGATACATTTGGACTCTCCTTTTCCCTTGCTTTGCACAAGTGATAACTCATTACTTAAAAAGTAATGCACTTCAGTGGAAAAGCATTACAATGAGGATCAGAAAAACTAAGGTCTTTTATGTATTTGCTAAGCAACTCTGAAAAAGTTACTTTATTTGCTTTACTTTGTACTTCAGTTTTCCATCTGGTTTTTTTTGCTGATGTAAGATAGCAAGACTGATACACCTTTTTCTTCTTTCAGCAATATAAAACACAGGTGTTTATTATCATAAAATGTTATGAGCTGTAAAAACACCAAACATTGAACTGAAATTATCAGAAATCATATGTGAACAATTTCATGTCTCCCACAGTCAACTTCCAAGGGGAAAAAAAACAAACCAAAAACATCACAAAAAATGCTCCTCAAGAAAGTCTGATCTCACTAAAGGCTGTTCAGGGAGTTTGACCTCCCTTACAATATTTCACCCAAAGAAATTACAATTTAAAGAGGTGATTAAAAAGTAAAGATTAAGACAATGAGTTTTCAGGTAACATTGGGATGTGCTGAGGAAGAATTACCTACAGAAATGGAGCCAGGACTGGCCCTTGCATTCAGTCCTGACTCCGTTTCAGACTGAAAAGGGAATTCAATAGTGAGTGAAACAGCAGCCCCTCACAGAAAGCTGATAACTACCCAAGGATGAGGAGTAACGAAGTATCATAACTGCAAACTTCTGGCATTAGTGGCAATCTTAAGTTAATTTAATTCCATTGATTCCAAGAGAAAAACACTTGTCTAACGTAATCATACTGGAAAAATCTACCCCTCTCCTTGAAAACATAAACCAAAACAACCTCGTATGTCTTTAGAACACTTTCCTGAAGTCAAATTCATGCTATTTTCCCTTCAAATATATAAGACCTTTTGGCATATTCTGAAGCAGAATGTCTAATTTTACAATTATTTCAAACACCCAGTGATAGAAATTCAGATGGCCTATTTTAAAATTATATATCTTCCTGCTGGAAAAGAACGATCAAGAGCAATATAGAAAGGTCATTTTTAAGCTATTGCTTGTTGCCTCCTTTTTTATGTTCCAGAGGTAAAATAAAGCCACTGATACTAATACATCTTGCCCACATGTTTTCTATATTATGATAGCAGCATAAGTTGGAGTCTATGTCAGCTTTTTAGACTATTCCACCATTTGAACTCATTTTATAACTAATAATTTGGGAATTACTAGCTCTGCTTCCATCATTCATGCTAATTTAAAACTGATGAAATTCAACTGGCTCTTTCAAAGAAGAAACTCTTGATTTATAATAACATGTAACAAGAGGAGAATGCAGACCATCCATTTCATGTAAACTTTGTGTGAGGGTGGTGAATCTCAGCTTAACCCCAGCCAGCCCCTGCTACATCCCTATAGACCAGTGGTAAGCAAACCATGAAATTTTTTTATCTTCTTGTTTGATGTTACTTTCCCCCATCCTTTTAAATGTGTTACAATCTGGTTTAAACCCAGAAAAGCAAAGAAAGCTATGTCTCTGTGTATAAACCGGAAAGAACTTTGAAGGTTCAAAATATACCCAAAAACGAGATTAAAACCAAACGAGGTTAGATGTTGGTGCCAAAAAAATTATGTATTTTATTTAATAGGCAAAGAGAAATAAAAAGAAAAGAAAGAAATAAAGAGAGAAAGAAGTGTGTGTGTGGGATGGGGGGACAGGGGGACAGTGAGAGTGGTTAGGTGGAAGCATATCACCCATCCGAGGGTACCAAGGATGTCTTGCTGCTCCCCTCCATCCAGTCTTCTCGGTGGTGAGGGTCCCCTGTTGCCACTGCCACGCCGCCACACGCCGAGAAATATAGAATCCCATGGATTACTACACGCTTTGGGCAGGTGGGAACGCCCACTTGCCTCCCTTGCAGGGGGCCAGTTTGACACTGTCCCTTGCAACACTGAGGGTCTGTTACATCATCTCTGGTGCAGGGTCTGGGGATCCCTTTGGGAGGGAGCCTTTGATGGGCCATGTCACTTCCTTCTGCTATGGATAAACTTTTCTCGGGTGAAGGGCCCCTCAGCTGGGCTCCTCTGCACAGCAGAGGATAGGCGTTCACTGCGCCTCTCACCAGAGGCTTTCCAACACACACCCAAAGCCTCTCTCCCCCCACCCTTTGGTGCACGGGTCTGTGTGAGCCTGCCAGCTGATAGCCCTGGGGCTATGGTCTCCCCGAAGGTACTAAGCTTGTGCTTTGTGAATGTCCCCATCCCTGAGTTTGTTACTTTATCTTATCTTCATCAGCAAACCGTGTAGGGCCTCTCAAAGCCCCATTCAGCATGTGGTGGCCTCTTCTGCAGCTTTTGTAATACAGTTTTGTTATAATAACCAAAAGTCTTTCATGAAAATGTTTAAGTCAAGCTATAATATTTCAGTCTCTGACAAAATATCACATAAAAAGGACTTGTTCTCTTGGACGTGTCATTCAGTTTGTTCTCTTGCAATTAGGTTTACTTGACCCTTCAGGATATCTTAAAAAGGAAAGGAATAATGAAGAACAAACATGAAAGTAAAATCTAGCATAAAAAGAGTAACATTAATACCTGGAGAGCCATCTGAGCAGCAAACTCTCAGATAGTATCCACAGGCATCCACAAAGCAGCAAAGTACAGTGGGGCAAAACTGTTGTGGTGAACAGGTACCACACCAGTGTGACACGGTTACCCACCCCTAACCAAGTTCTAGTAATATAAGTGCTGGCATGAAGAAGAGAACAAGACCTTTGCTCCCAAAGTCACATAGAGTGGTGCCTTCTCTCAAAGTGTTTCAAGACCATCCAACAAAACTGGGGCCCTGGTGCCAACTGAGTCACTGCATATGACTAAGAGTAGTCTTCCTTCTACTTTCATTAGGATTCTAAAATCAGACTCACAGTGCTGGAGCTAAGAGTTACTTGAAAGTTGATATTTAACAATTCCTGAAAAAGCCGGAAACCAGTAAAGATTATTTAGTGCATACCATATATCTGTGTGATATATTGTCCACGAATTTCTGGGAAACTAACCCTAAAAGGATACAATAGAAATGGGATATTTTCAGAAAGAATTTGAAATGGAAGAGGCTGCTTCCTTAAGTTTGCAAAAGGAGAGAAAGACTGCTAGGCTGAATCCAAGTCACAAAGACATTTAAACATGTGCTTAAAATTAATTTAAGTCTGTTGCTGCATCAAGCTTTCAGAAGTAACCCAGAAGGAGGCACACGAAACTTCAAAGGTCCAGAAATTTGCTTAGCAAACCAAAACCAGAGATGATTGAATGAGCCTCTGGAATGAGTTGTGTGGCGTGAGACTCTCGGCTAATGCTCTACAGATTTCTGGTAAGTTCCTATTTGCAGCTGTGCCCTGAAGCTGCTATTTTGTCGGTTTCTCTGTTTTTGTCCATTGTCATAAAATCAAAGGAAATCCATCATTTAAAACGAGAATTATTTAATGTTGATCAGACTTTCATACCCATTAAAAGCCAGTATGTGTCGAATACTGTCAACCCATTCTCATATATGGACAAGAAAAAAGAAACAAAGCCCCCAAAAAAGAGCTTTAGATTCATATTAAAGGCAACCAGGAACATTTCCAAGACAAGGCAGGCGAACACACGGCTGTGTCATGTGCCAGCTGCGGTCAGTGTCAACGGAAAGCAGCACACTGCTGTTCCAGCTCTACGGGCTCAGCACCCGTCACCGGAGCAACGACAACCGCAAGCTTCCGTGTACGCGCCCCGGAACCGAGCGGAGCTCTGGTCTCCGCCAGGCTCAAACTGGGCGCCGGGAAGCCCCCAGTAGGACTTAGGGAGGCGGCTAAGAGGCGCTCCGCACACCCGCGCCTTGGCTTTCCTCGTCACCGCGGAGATAGGTGGGCGCTGCCGCTGCCACATACAACCCGCCGCCCCGAGAGGTGACGACCGGAGCGGAGCGGCAGGGAGTGGCCCGGCAGGGGATGGCTGCGGCCTCGGCAGTGCCAAAACCCTCCCCGCCGCCCACTCTGCGCCCGTGTACCTGAATCATTGCCTTGGCCTCTTCTTGCGCCGCCCAGCGACGGTGCAGGGGACGCAGCTTCCTCCTATGGCACGCCAGGCTGGCCCGGCAGCCCATGGCGCGCTCCCGACCTCTCCCCGCCTCCAGCGCGGCTCCGCGGCTCGGTCCTCTGCCCCCTTCTCACCCAATATGGGCAAGACATGAACCCTCCGCCCCTGCGCGGCTGGTGGAGGGGCTTCCCCGGCCGTCACCAGCTAGACCGCTCTTCAAGCCTCTTCGCTTTGCCTTTTTTTGCCGAGCTCTAGAGCTTACCACAACGTGCCTCCTCCGTGGCCAGGACGACAAATCAGAGAGCCGGTGCAGAAAGTTCTGTCTCCAGCTGGAGAAATTTAGCCTTCCTACCTTGGTGGGAGGGCTTTTGGATCACTAAGTGGTATGGATTCAATAACAACGAAACTAGTAACTTGCAGAACAGTCTGCTTCGGAGGGTGTGCTGCTTTTCTGCAGAAGAAAAGCGAACTTCTCAGCAGTCTGTCACTAAAGTAAGCTGATAGTACCCGAGTAACTTGAGACTGAAAACCGGGTAAAGCTGACATCAAGAATGACTTTGAAAACAGTTTCAGAAGGGGAGAACCTACAGGATTTTCCTGCTTTTTTGTGTAATCTGCCTACCTGTGTACATTAATTATTTCAACTTAGTTTTTAAGAGACTTCTTTTCCCTGCCTGCGAAAGGATGCATACTGCTGAGAGGCAGAAAGGATAACCATGTGATGGACGCACAGCACTGTAAGCTTAGCGACAGGGACTATGTTTCTTTCTTTACCAAAATGTGTTTGCTGCCCTGTGCAATGTAAGTTAGCAGAAATGTGCTATAATTTTACATGTTTTAATTCTTAGATCTCGAGCTTTAGGAAAGGCACAGGTGCTTTACCCACACTGCTGAGAATCTGAAACTCCCACCAGAATCTAAGGCCATAACACTGGTTAACTCTTAATTAAGGGATTGTGGGCAAAACCTTTCAGCTGTCTTCTCTTTGGGTTACCGAGTTTCCTTCAGTGCAACAAAGGAAAAGGTATAAACCAGTGCTTCCCTGCCTCTGATGCCTCCTGAGAATTTCAAGATGCATTTATTTGCCTGTCATGCTGTAAAATATGTCTGAACAGCAGAGAGTTCATCACTTATTTCCAAACGTTTGAATTTCAGTGTTCAAGCAGAGGCATTTTAAAATAGATTAAGAGGAACTGGATGAACCAGTTTTGTTTTTCCTTAAGTAATACAAGAAATGAGAAATAATTTCTAATTTCTAAACATTTGTGTTGAGATAGCATCTGGCATGCTATGATTTAGGTCAAAAAATATGTCTTTTATACAAAAAAAAAAAAATTAAGAAATGGGGTTTAACACTACTGTTATTTATTTGTACCATTTGAGTGTCCTAACTGAGTATTTGGCTGCCATTTTGCCAGGCACTCAACATCCAGAGACTGAAGTTATTTTACTTCATAAAATGAGTTTATCTGGTGCATGAAGGAGTTCAGGTATACACCAAGTAGGATACAAGGGGTCATTTCTGGACTAGCAATTTAATTTCACTGCATAAATATTCCTGTGCTTTTCCCCCTGCCCTCCATTGCCTGAACTCTGTGTTCAAAGAGTCTGAACACACAAGCAAGTTATTTCTGTAGGGCACGAAATAGATTAAGGGAAAAAAGGTCCTTGTACAGGAAAAGGTAGTGTTAGATAGCTTGAAGCTCTGATATTGTCAAGTAAGCTTTTACTTGAGAAATTACAAATTATGACTAATGAACTGTATTTGAAATATCCCAAACTGACTGAAGTCATGATACGTAAATATGTATATGAAGATGACTTTTATGAGCTAGTCAAAAGCAACATTGCCAACTAACACTCTAGTGGCTCATCCACTTTAAGGGGAGTTCATCTGGTCCTTGTTGGCAGATGCACAAATAAAAGGCAGGAGGAGGAGAGAACATAAGTCAGTATTGTTACTTTGACATTATAGGATGGTTATTGACATGTTTGAAATATCTGAAATGAATTATTATAAATGTGGAAATGTCAACACCTTCTGAAAGACTTTTCACAATCCTACCTTAACGTATTGACCATTTCCATTGCTTTAGTGTCTTGACTCTACTTTTAATTACTGTCATCTTCTAAATATGATTTGGTATATATGCAAGGGTTTGCAAAGCTTAGCTAAACAAGCCAATATTTCATATGGCTCTGCTGCTTGTCCTGGTATTTAAAAAACAAACAACCAGTATTTCTTTTCTCAAAACCAAAGTAGAATCAAGAATTAAGAGAGGACAGAGGGTCATACTGGTAAATAACTAAGGTTAGAGCTTTCTTTATTGTGTTGTCCCTTTGTGTATCAATTCTTCAAATGCAGATGGGCAGCTTGTCAGCTACACAAGAATATCTATTTTGTTCATTATTAGACTGGAATTTTATCTGTGAGTTCCAGAAGGTGGAGATCCCATCCTTGACAAGTCAAACACTCTCAACTTCCATTAATTGCTAATTCAGGGAACTCATTACAGCAAACCTGACCTAGTGCAGTACCTGCAGTGAAAAGGGTATATTTTTTAAGAAGATGTTTTTATTTAAGGCGGGGCAGACAAGCATTGACCCATCATTATTTCAATAAGCAGGAGTGGAAGAGTTTACTTAAATATTCAATTCCTCCTCCTCCCCCTTCCTCCTCCATTGTTAGCATTTAATAAATACGGGTTTTAGTCTTGTCATAAGCAAAACCAGAGAGAGGTTGGGGAGGACCAAGGACTATGGGGAAAGAAGTAACAAAAAATGCACAGATCTGTAATGATTTGAAATTATGACATAGTTCACTTCTAAAGGCTAATGACTTGTCTTGGTGAAAGGAATGAGGGACTTGTCTTTACAAACAAACTGTGGGTCTGCTGGCAGATAAAACTAGCACTGAGCAATAAAAGAAATAATGGGAAGGATTCCGCTGATAAATGGAATGAGGGATATTTGTCTTGACAAACAAACTGTAGGTCAGCTGATAAATAAAATTGGATACTGAGAGATGAAAGAAACAATGGGAAGAACCACAAATTCCATAAGGAATTCCACTGAGTGACACAAGGAAAGGACAAAGCAGGGGTATACATTAGAAGGGGGTCTTAGGTATTAGGTGTTTTGAGAAGTCTGTACCTCTCAAGTACCTCAGCCAACGGGGAAAGAGAGAGGGACATGCGGCCGGGAAATTAGGGTAATAAGGAGACTGTGTCCTCCAAAAATGTGAGAGANGTAATAAGGAGACTGTGTCCTCCAAAAATGTGAGAGATGCCAGGGGAAATGCCCCATGGCTTCTTCCTTTATTTGAATAAAGTAAAAGGACTCTTCTCTCTCCTTTTTGGACATAAACTTCTGGTGTTTGTGGATTAATTTTAATGACAGATCCCGTTCTAATGTATACCCCTCCATTTTCTTTTCCTTGTATCAATCAGTGGAATTCCTATGGAATTTATGGTTCTTCCCATTGTTTCTTTCATCTCTCAGTATCCAATTTTATTTATCAGCAGACTTATAGTTTGTTTGTAAAGACAAATCTCCCCCATTCCTTTCAATCCCTCCTCTTTTATTTTCTCAATAATTGCCTGTACAAACTTTAATTATTATTGACTTTATTTTCTATTCCTGGGTCTTTTTTAGTTTTGCAATTATTTGCAGTGACTTACCTCTGGGAGAATGTGTAAACCAACTCAACATTCTTCCAAGGGATTCTTCGGAGATATTTTGGGATCAACATCCCTTTTGCTGGAGGCCCTTCCCAACTTTACCTGTGCTGGGTAAAGCACCTCCATGGGTGCCCTCCCAGATTTGCTCCCCGAAGATCCCATTTTACTCACTGGTGAGATTCTCAGTGGTCCTTCCCTGTGGACTCTTCACGGACCCCCCTGGTCTCCTGGCCAGTCTCGGGAACTCAATTGATCGCCTGGTGCTGGCCTCCACCAAGGGGAGCTCATCACTGAAACTGGGGGACTCGTTTTACAGGGGGAACTCCTTCAAGAGTTTTACGGGAGAATCCTTCAAGAGATTATAGCAGCTTTGAGAATTCAGTGGGATGTCCATACCCCCTGGCACCCTGAGAATTCAGGTCAAGTAGAAAGGATGAATGGAGAAATAAAGAAACACACTTTCAAGCTAGTGACAGAAACTAAAATGCCACGGATATGGCTTTTGCCATTAGCTTTAACAAGAATAAGAGCCAAATTGAATAAGGGATTATTCAATTGTTCGCCTTTGAAATGTTTGGGATTCTTACCCTGCTAATTTTCATCGTGGCAGGGAGGCGAAGATGTATATTTAAACCAGTATGTGGCCAGGATACTGTGTCTTGTGAAATCTCTTTGACAGGAAGCTCAGCTGGCACAGCCTCTGCCTTTGGACTTTCCTGTTCACAACATGCAACCAGGAGATTGGGTCCTAGTTAAGGAGTGGAAAGAAGCACCACTAGTGGTGAAGTGATGTGGTCCTTTCCAAGTGTTACTGACCACAGAAACAGCCGTCAACACAGCTGAACACAGGTGGACTGATCACACTCGTGTCAAGGTCTCTGAGGCCCTGGAGATCTGGACATCTCAGCTGAAAGAGAAGGACGGGAGGCTGTGTCTGACACTCCGCAGGAGTGGACTAGAGCAGCAGCCAGTGTGTTGACATCGGGGGAAGCCTCGTTTGCCTACCCACAGAGTGTCTGCTGCAATAGTCTGTGTGGGCATCCCTCTTTTCCCATCTCCAGCCATTGGGGGACCATCCTTGCTGTCACTGTTTTCTTTATATTAAGCTGTTTCTGTGCCTTCACTCACCACAGGTGGTGCGGAAGACAATGTGAAAGTGAAAATTAGATTGGGAGATTAGGTTACATCATTAGAATGTTTTTTTAAATGATTGTACCTTTATATTGTCAGTTAGGTTGGGGCCAAAAGTGGGAGAATAATTTTTAGTCCTAGGAGATGAAGTAGCAAAAACCTTTAACCTTAGCAATTGTTGGATCTGCAGAAGGCCAGAATGATCTCACGATAGGCCATGGGTAGCCAACATGCCTATCGCAGGTTACCTCCAAACTGGTCAGAAATATGTTATACAGGATATATTAAACTATTGTTCTTTTTGCTACCACAAGATCAGGGAAATCAGTTAAGAATAAGGAGGAGTGTGTGGAAAATTAAATTACTCAAACTGTTGTTTGCAAATAGATGACAATAAAAAAAAAAAGCAGTAAAACAAATAACAAAGGGAATAAGATAGTTAGCTCATGTACTGGTCTAACCATGAAAAAGAAGGGAATGGGACATGTTTTCATGGTTACCTGGTGGACTATGGGTTAAACAAATACTTTTTTTCCTCTTACGTGCTGTAGCAATTCTAATCTTTTTACCATGTATGATCCCTTCCTTAATGCAGCTTACTGAACATGTGATCAAGGAGATGCAG
>WEKY01043635.1:11704-80442 GCA_013390045.1 Picathartes gymnocephalus
GGGGGGGGGTTACCTGGGGGAAATTAAATAATTAGCTGAAGTTTTAATTGGTGAATTTATGCTGATATGCAAATGGACCAAAACCTATAACTATGTGAAGAACTCGTGACTCATCGGCCATCTTGGGGAGTCCATCTTGAGGTCCAGGCAGCCTCTGGCTCCCCAGGGTGTACCTTTGAAGGCCTTCAAATAAATATCCACCTTTATCCCCTTTACTCCTGTCTAGTCTCTGTTTCTAGGTAGCCACTTCAGGCATCACACATAGCCAGTTCCATGCCATTAGCCTTTCCATCCGCCTTAACGTAAGTTAAGATAAGATTTTGAATACCAGTGCCCTACAGCAGTGGAACGATATTGCTGAAAATTAATACTGGTTTGGGCTGTGGCTAAACTATCACCCGGACTGATATTTTCTGAAACTGGTTGAACTACACTGCTAGTTGAAATGTGGAAGAGTTAACATAAGAAGAAAATACAGGAAATTTGGACTGGATGCTGTCTGGATACAGCCCAAATTGTGTGAGTATCCATTTGCAGGCTGTGCTGTAGCAGGGATCTCACAAGGATGCTGAGGAAGCACTAAGGAAAGAGCTCCAACAGTCCAAGTTTTAATGGAGCCACTGGAGCTCAAATCTCACATGCAAGACCAGGTGGAGGCTCCACTAACACAGCTTTAATAGCTGTAATCATCACCCAAACTTTTCAGAAGTAATGACTTTGATATGTAAGCAAAAATTGTGAGGTATTTCATTGCAAACTGAAGACTTTTAAAGGTCAGGAAAATTACTGTCATTACTTTGTCTGTGTAGATAATTGTAGCCGTATTTATCAATATTCAGCTTTTTCACCAGTTGTCTTCGTCATGTTTTAATTTTGATAAGGAGTCTTTATTATTCTCTTCAAAATGGCTGTTACAGAATGTGACTTAAGAAAATATCACTTTTTCCATAGTTAAGTGTTGTATAAAGTCTAGATTTAATAAGAGTCAAATGTCAATAACTTTTCCTGGTCCTAAAAATTTTTAAGACAAAAAATATATTAAAAAATCACCACCACCTGAACATCACAAAGATTCATGACAAATAAATTTTTAAGTAGTTGTAACTGTAGAGAAGTGTCTATTGAAGAATTTCTGTAGCTCAATTAAGCTAAATATGAAGATTTTATCAATGTTTCTTTTTACTTCTCAGAAGCAAACTTGAAATAATGCTTAATTGTCTGGATCTACTTTTTCCTCCCCTTTATATTTTGTGATAGACAATCTAAAAAGCATGAAGAATATGTAGGTATAATACACATAACTGAATTATGTAAGATTTAGGCTTTATAGAAAAAAAACATTAAGAAATGGGAAGTGGGAGTTAAAGTACTGAAAATTAATGAGACATTTTGGAGCATTTTTTTCAACAGTGCTTTTCTATCCATCCATCCGTCTATTAAAAAATTTTAGCTTGCCTATTTGATCTTGATAGCTACAGAATCTCTACTCCTATATAATATATTAATGCTTCCCCTTTGTACTATAAATACATACAAATACTATGAATCAACATGTAAGTAATTATATTTATTTTACTTTATTTTATGTTAGCAAAGAACATTGCACAGATGGTTTATGAAGTTTAATAAATAAAATATGACAAACTGTGAACTCTTATGTAACAACTCATGCTAGTGTGAATTGTTTGGGTTAGGACAGTTTTGTTTTTAAATTAAGATTTCCTGAAGTCTTTCCTGCAATGTCTGTTTTATAATAATTTATTTATTTTAGCATGTAGTGTCTGGTATAGCCAAAGCAAATATTATTCTAACATTAAGGAGTTCTGTACTAGCAAATTCGTTCATACTTTCAACATAAATGTAACGTAAATTAAAATTACATCTAGATAGTTAGAGTTTGTCTGCAACTTATGACTTTGCTGTTATTTGTTCATATATGTAGTAGCCTTTACCTGCTTTAGAATAAAACATGTCACTTCATATAAGAAAAGTTGTTGGTTTGATTCATAATAATCTATTTGTTAGAGTAATAAATGATCTTTATTTGTAATAAGTAAACTCTGAATAAGATTTCTTTAGGTGTGCAATCTTCAAATGAGCTAGTCTTTTTCCTTTTATTATAATATTTTGAAGCTTTTTATCTTGATCATTTTCCTTTTAACATTCTCTGTAAGAACATTTGACCAAATGCCATTTTTTTTGAAACATTAGTGCACTACCAGATTCTTTGATCTGCAGCAACATTACAAATTTTTATTCACAGGGTTGTCTGAAAAAAAAAAATCAGAATGTATGTAACTTATGCCCCAAATATTTTTAGGAAATTTAGGAAATCTTGGAATACTAAGAGAGTGTCAGATATAGATTAAACAGCTAAATAAATAATTTAAAAATGACAATATGTTTCATAAAAGATTGGATTGCTGATATCACTCTAACACACAGGAAGTAAAAACTACTCTTTCAGTCCTATAAATATGCTAATATTAAATCAATTGTTGCAATACCTCCAAATGAAATAGGCATCTGGCAAATATTTCAAGTGGAAGGTGTCTTGGAAAAGAAATATATATACAAAAATATATTTCATCAGAAGCCAAGCATATGTGCACTGATATAAAAGATGTATTAAATGACTAGGCATCTTAACACTTAGCCAGATTTAGTGCCAAAGACTCAGAAGACATTATAAACAAAGATAAGGATCTAAGCCAGATACCAGCAAGGATCTTCTTTCAGTAGCGTGGTAATATATAAGGAGTTTAAAGAGAGCTTGCATGTTAGAAAAGCAGTGTACCTTGGTTTGTGGTTTGATCACCTTTCAAACTCAAATCATGTTGCACGGAGAGCATGTCTCAGGGAAATTTTTCAGACAATGTGTCTGAGAAACAAATGGTTCTTCTCTGAATGCACCTTGTGTAGTCTTTTACTGCAAGAGCCAGCAAAACACTAGCATCTGTTTAATGTCAAGTATGTAGGCTGGCTATTTGACACAGTATGTTTAGGTTGTTTATTAGATTGTAGAAATTACTCTAAAATGTAAACAATTTTACTAGCTGAATAGGACATGGTCGTATAAAAACCCAATTCTTTAATTACTAAATGAGAAAAACAGTTCTGACACAGCACATTACCCGAGCGTATGACCACTTGCAGAAGAGACAACTCTGTCTGAGTGTCATTTCAGTTGAATGAAACACCGATTTTCTAAGCCAACTAGAAAGAGATTGGTGAGTCAAACTTTCACAGTTAAAAATTGGTACTCATCTGGACCTATATAATTACATTAAATTTAAACAGTAAATTAATGAGTCTTTGATGTCCACAAAATTGCATCAGTTAGCATGAAATTTCCAAATTTTTTCAAAAAACTCAGTTATGGGCACGGGGCATTTTATGGTTGGGCTTCAGAGTCACAGGTAAAAATCTGAAGTAAACATAAACAAAAGCATACCTACAAACAGGCAAGCTGGGGAAACATTTAAAATCCTAGACTTCTACTTTTTTCCTATGCTAAGAGAATTGTAAGCATCTATATTCAGTCATGTCCACATTTAAAACTTGCATACTGATGGCTATTTGAGTATTGTAGAGTATGCTGCTATTCATGGGGGACAAAAATTTGAGACATCTCTGGCTTTAGTATCTACTTGGGCAAATATTCCAACTAGTAGAGTGCCATAAAATACATAGCACTGGACTTCCATCACGGTTTGAAAGCCAATTGAGAATAAACTACAGTGCTGATTTATGGATGAATGATAATTGAACTAAAATATTAAAGTGGTTTTTTTACATAGGGAACTATTGTTTTGTATCTTTCTTTTACTGTATTGAGAGTTTTAGGTTCTAAATGGGGCATTATGGTATCAAGTTTATAGACCTACCTGTGCCTCATATATTACAATTAATTCTTACCTTCTTACCTATATACAAGTATAAGCATTGTGGAATAAACTCAGGACTAGCTCTAGCAGGTGAAGCCAAGGTCCTATTGAGACCTGAATGGTTAAAAGTGCATATCCACAGGAGAATAAGAATAGTGAATTTTGCATGATACTGTTTCACTTAATGATGTTTTGTTGACCAATTATTCAGTGCAGGATCTACCTGAGATAGAATTATTTCTGCATTCTCTGTAACTCTCTTCTGTTCATTTTCCTACTCTTATCATAAACTTATGTAGAATTCTAACTCTACTTTAAGCAAACATCTGGCATGTTTGATGAATATTATCCTCTCTTTCATTCCTGATTTTTAACTGACTCTTTTTTATTAACTTGTTAAAAAAAATTCATTTGTCTTTATCCCCAGTATTAAATAATAAATAAATTCTTAAATAAATTCTCTAATGGGATTTGTTCTCACTGTCAACCAGAGTGATACAAATATGACTTTGTTTAATCTCTCCACAGTTTAGTTCCTATCCCAAAGCTAATATGTGGAAAGAGGCTTTTAATCCAGAGTAGGACAACTTCACATAACAGATCTTTCAGATCAGATTTATTTCTCTTTTAGTCTGCTTAGTGTAGTTAAAAATGTTTTCTCCTCTCTTAAGCTTATCACAAATGCCAAAGGACAGAGAAAAAATGGGAGAAAAAATGTAGGTCTCTAGTGGCTGTTTTAGCTTATAGCAGACATTTTTCATTCTTTCTTGAGGTCCAGCCACTGCCATCATAGCCATGACCATTTATTCAGACCATTCACATAAACACACACAACTTACATCTCACTGACCATTCTACTGACCCTGTCTGGGCACTCCTTTCCACTACCCCTTCTAGTAAAAAATTCCCAAAAATGGTAACCGTGTCAACACATGGCCTAACACATGGCCTTGAGCACTTGTAGGTGCCCTGGAAGGGTGCGCCCTAGGCTTTGGCTTCTCCCATGGAAGTCCAAGGACCAGTTATCAGTTACCCCAGTTCCACTCCCCTTGTTTGCCTTATATGGCCAAGCTCCAAGTTATGTAACCCCATTGGTGTAGGAATCTTTTATGCTCAGTTAGAGCTCTGACTACAGAAACAAAGGAGCACTATGAACACGTGAAACAAAAAGGCTTTGAGTGAAACAAAGGCATACAGAAATGAATTATTAACTTAGTTTTAATATGCTTACTATAGTGATACAATATAACAGAATCAAGGGTTGAAAGCAGGCTATATGACGATAATTGTAATAGCCAATTATATAGTTAGAACAGAGTTTATTGACAGTGTCATATTAACCAATTATATAGTTAGAAAAGGATAGTATTACACTAACCAATGACATACCTAGAAAAGATGTGTACTCAGTGAATGTAACCAATGACAGCTTTGCTTGTTACAAGTGCGGAACTAATAATATAAATGTAGAGATATATGTTAATAAAGGGGGCATTCCTTACACTCCATATTGGTGTCTGGAGGGTGTCCATTTTACTCTGTGGCAACAACTGGTTTATGGCCCGTTGGCTGGCTCACCCCGTTTGTTCCCTAGCCACTCTTTCCCTGTCCTCCCATTGGCCCACACACCCTGGCCCCTCCTGTGTGCCACCCACAGGCCCTCAGATCATTGGCCCTGATGCTCTCCCCACCCCTTGCCTTCCCGATATCACCCTGGACCCTCCCATTGTTCTTGCTTCTTAGTCCCTGCCCCTTCCAGTGTGTGGATGGGCGTTGAGGTCCGTTGCTGTGTAGGCGTCAACCTCTGCCACTAATAAATGCCACTGGGAACTCATAGGAAGAACCCTCCTGCCTCCATACCCTTATTTCTACCAGCTGTGTGTGTGAGCGTGGTGAGCCCCTTCTGCCTGACTGGAGCCCCTTCTCCAGTGGAGATGCTTATAGGAAGGTTGAGGTGCTGGGCAGCCTGCGCTTGCACCACAATAGGCACTTTGTAATGATCTCAGGGTACTTCGAATCCTGTTTCCTGTAAAATATATCTCTCGGGAATTATTTTGTTCCCATGCCTTTCACTAAAGCTGTCAAGCTAAGATTGTTTAGTAATATTAAGAATGGCCATTATCATTTTTGAAAATGTTCATAGGATCTGCAATTTAAGTCTGGTATCAATGTAGAAAATATTAACATTCATTAAAGATTACTCAGACATTTTCTGAATAAATTAGTTCAACTGTGTTACCATAAATTACAACGCATTATTTATTTCATACAAGTTTGTCAAATTTACTCTGAATAATTTACTCTTCTCATAGTATTTTCTATATTTAGTATTTCATTAAGTATAAAGCAATATGTACATTTATATCTAAAATTGGAGTAAAGCTTCTGCACACAGAACTATTTTGAATACTGCCTGCATGCATAATAGTAAGGAATAGCAGCTCATTAAAATGTTGAACATGTGGTTAAGCAAAGAATGTTCTCCATTCTTATATTGCAAGGAAAATATTTTCATAGAATCATAGAATGGTTTGGGTTGGAAAGGAGATTAAAAAATCATCTAGTTCCAAAACCCTGCCATGGACAGGGGCACTTTCTAGTGGATCAGTTTGCTCAAAGCCCTGTCCAACCTGGTCTTAAACACCTTCATTGATGGGGCAGACAGAGCTTCTCTAGTCAACCTGTTCCAGTGCCTTACCACTCTCAACCATTCTGTGAATGTGTGATATAGCAAGGGGTGAAAATAAATAAGAATAGAATAGCATTTTTTCATAGCAACTCATATGCAGAGTGGCTCATTATTACAAATACAGATTTTCCCATTATTTCCTCTAAGTGAGGACCTGGCAAGATTAATTCATGGTTTTTGGGGATTTTTTGATCATTTCTACATCATTTAATTTCTCGTCTCGACCAAATGACTGTCCCAATGCCTTTCTTTCACAGTTAACATTCTGGTTAACTTCTCAATCACCTATATTTAATAGCTGTTTCTTGCTTGAGGATAAAGTTTTCTACTGATGGTATCTACACTGGATGTAGACATCTTTTTGCTATTTTGAGACATTTGCCATCTCCTGCTTCTGCCAATGTAAGTATGTGTGGTCTCTCTTTAGCACATCCACTAATTAAGACCCCTTTCATTCAATCACTTCTTTCTTTAAATGCAAAGCAATCCTTATATCCTCACAGAGAGTAATTTCCTTCTATTGAGATACACTGTTTCTACCTTCACATTTTGTTTTTCTCTTAAAGTTCTAAGTTATTAATTCCTCAGTGCCTGTATCCCTTTAGCTTACAGAATACAAAAGGAGGTCATAAATTTGTCATGTTGCTATGGTTAGACTGTATATCTAGATTATCTGGTGAAACCACTATGACAACATTTCTGCTTGGAGATCGTGTATATACATGCCGATCCATGAAAGTCATTCAAAGTACAGTTACATGCCCAGTTTACCAGAATCACTGCGGGCTTAGCATGGTCATATATCAAACACTTGATGTAGGCAAGGACCTTGCAGACGACACCCTGTATTCCAGCAGGCTTTTAGCTAGCTGCTTGCTTTTCCTGTTGCTACTGGTAGTAATTCCTGGAAAATTAGAATTTGGATTTAAGATCCCTGCAGCTCCTGCATTCTGCTTTCAAGGTAAATAGTTTTCACAGAAAGCAGCTGTATCTGGGTTGTTTGTCAGTTGCCTTCTCTTTACACAGACATAGCAGTGATATTAGAATTTTACATATGATATTTGGGCTTTAGAGTAAGAAGTCTAGGAATAAACTATATTTTTGCTTTAACATTCATTAAGCTCATATGTCAGCAGTCTGCCCTTAGCTTGAATATAATATTTTTGTTGTCAGTCATTTTAATGGAATTTCCTAACAGTACCTGCTGCACTGCCAGATACATTGACTGACTGCAAGTTCCACAGGGTGACTTGGTTCATGAGAAGGATTGAAATTAGCAGCATATTGAAAATGTTGCAGAACTGTACTATTTCAGCCTAGAAAAACGTCTATTCCTGTATATCTCTGATGGAGATATTTCATTGTGTCATATGCCACAAAATGAACATTTCTACTGTATCACTCTCAGGTTCTTATTATAGGCAAAAGGAATATGACATATATATATGGAGGGAAAGATTTACAATTAGCATACTCTTAACAATCTAATCAAAACACAGCAGATATATTGTGTAGTTACAACAATACTAATACTCAAGGCCCAAATAAATAACAAGAAAATCCTTGTTAATTGCCACCTAGAATGTCTACAAAATAAGTTATTCTATCCACCTTCTATGGTATTATGTTATGGCTCCCAATGTTCCTCTGGATGACAAAGTTAATGATTTTTCTCAAGCAAAGAGTAGACGGATTATAAGAAGTATTCAATGACCTCAGCTGTTTGATGGGAAAACCATGATGTTTATGTTTTATTTCTCAACAACAGCACAGTCCACTTGGATATATTTTTCTGTGTCCCAAGTGGACTGCAAGTCTGTTACTTTCCAACTGGTTCCCAGATATTTTGGTAGTTGCACAACAGCCCACCCTAAATGAACTGACAAAAAGGACAATTCTTTGTTGTGTAGTGACTTCCTCACTTAGTCAGGCTTGACCACAGGTGGCATTCACAGACCTTATAACTGAAGTGTGGCAGTGATCACCTGGACATCAACTAGATCTCAAAACAGGTGAAAATCAGCTCACACCAAGGCAGGCCTGGGTGAAACTGAGACTCTAGTCTGTCATGTCATAATAGAATTTAAGTCCTGTTTTAGTATGGCAAAACATCATTTGCTAGAACACACTGTAATTATACTGGTAAGTGATCAGGTTGCATGCAACTACTTCCAGGAAATTAGAAATTATAAGCAAGTTATAATAATAGCTTCAGAATATACCAATACTGTTATCTTTTCCCTGATGTCCATTAAAGCATATCCAGTTCAGCATATCTGGGAGCTGTATCCAGGTATAGTGTATATCCAGGGTATTCCAGCACATTTCCCATAGAGTCTTATTATATAGATGGAGTTATTACTGCACTCATTCATGCTAACATAGAGACTTTTCAAGATGTAAGTACAAGGTCCAATGGAGCATATCTTGCTCAAGATCAGTAACTCCTTGAATGAATGGAATTCACAGAATCACAAAATAGCCTCAGTTGAAAGATACCCAGAAGGATCATCCAGTCCAGTTCCTGGTCCCGCAAAGGACATCCCCAGGAGTCACACCATGTGTCTGAGAGCATTGTCCAAACATTTCTTGAGCTCTGTCAGGCTGGTGCTGTGACCACTTCCCTGGGGAGCCTGTTCCAGTGCCCAACCACACAGATGAAGAATCTTTTTCTTATATCAAACCCAAACCTCCCCTGTCACAACTTCAGGCCATTCCCTTGAGTTCTGTCACCGATCACCACAAAGAGATTAGTGCCTGCCCCTCCTGCTCTTCTCAATGGGCAAGGTGTAACAGCAATGAGGTCTCCCCCCAGTCTCCTCTTTTCCAGGCTGAACAGACCAAGAGACCTCAGCTCCTCCTCATACGGCTTCCCCTCTTCAAGGCTCTGATATCGTACAGCACTTCCACAGAGCAAGGAGTAGGTACCATCTAAAAGCCATGAGTGAAATTCCATGGGATGGCTACAATACAAACACTCATATAGCTGGTCAGTCCTTTGACAAACTACAAAATAACATGGAAGTTTTAGTGGAGATCACTGATTTTAGTTATCTGATTGCTTATAGATTTTATCTGTTACCCTTGGTATTCTTCAGCCAATAATGTTGTTATTGTGTCTAATCAAACTACAGCCAGAGTACACTTGTTCTAGGAGTTATCTCACGCAGAGCCATCTATTAGATTCCCAATTTCTAGCTGTTAGCCTTTTCCACTGATAGCTTAATCTCCAATCTCCCTTGCTCAAAATCATTTGGAAGTCCTTCACGTTAAAACTCTCTGACTTATTACGTCTAGAACTTTGCTTTCTCTCTGTTTCTATGGCTTTTTCTTCTGCTTTATTTTTGTCCTTAAAAGGCGTGATAGATCTTATCTTACTATGTTACAGTATTAGATATATTAGATAACTTAGATAGATATTACTTAGTATTAGAAACTCTAAATTATTTCAATTAATCTAAAAAAAAGCAAACCAAACCAAAACAAACAAACTTGCAAAGTGTCCAGAAATAGCTGCCAATAATTATTAAAATTTTGAAAAGATGACACTGTTTGTAAGAATTTTAACAGTTTGGTCTCTATGTATTGAGAAGAGGTGAAATGGTGACTTGATGTCAGTCAATTTTACATACTTTCTTTTGTGGCCTCATATTAGATTGAGGATTTCTTCTTGTAGGACATGGAAATGTGACAAATTCACATTCAAAATAAACATGATATTAAAAATTAGCATAATTAAGCTTTCAAACAATCTGAGTACTAATGTGAGTTTTCCACAATTTTTAATCTTCAATTTCAGATGATGTATGCCTTGAGAGATTAATTTTAATTCAACCAAAAATTCTAATATTGAAGAAAATGGATGTTAAATTGTTATTTTTTTTAAATTTTTATACTTGAGATCAGACCAGATTGTTCCTTCGTATGCTGGTGGATAAAAGTGCTAAACCATGAAAAAAAATCATGAATACTAATTCTTGTATTTGAAGTGTGTCTCAGTTTAGATCTTCTATCTAATTAAATCTGATACTTTAGCCTCTCTAACTTAATGGTAGGTTTCCCATCACCCTAAAATGTTAATATTTCATTTAATGTTCAGCATTAATATATAATATTTCAGTATTAGAACATGAGCAGTTTTATTTTACCTCATTTGGTATTTCAGCTTCCAATAAACTTGAGGTTTTCATTAAGGAACAGATTTGTTTATTTGTTTATAAAAGATGCAAATTCATTTATCAGAATTTCTTATTAAACTCTTTCTAGAAGTAAAAACCTGGCTGATAGCAGGTAATGTGCCTGACCAATGAAGAAGAACCTTTTAGAGTAAGGGATAATTAGACACATAAAATAAGTTGAAAATATGTATATTTCTCCTGTCTTCAAGCAGCTGCAACACACAGAGATTTTAAATAATAACAGGTAAAATTATGGCACACATTTTACCTTGCATAAATCCCATTAAACCACTTGCAAAACTTCCTTAATTCAACAAACATAGGATTTCATTCCATTTTTTACTTCTTCAGTACCACTTCCTTAAAAAAGAGAGTTCACAAAAGGAAGAGGAAATGAAATTCAGAAGAAAATATAAAAGAAAATAAATTATGAAAAGTCTTAGTTATGCTAATGCTATAATATTTTTTCCCAGTCAATATTGTTGCAACATTCAGGAGAAAAAGCAAAACATACAAACAAACAAACTGTAGTGTTTTCAGTTCGCCCCTCACATGGGGCACTAATTTAATGTAGTGGGCTGAATACTCTGGCTGAACACCAATGCACCTAATAAACTTATTTACT
Source organism: Picathartes gymnocephalus (assembly GCA_013390045.1). Lineage (NCBI taxonomy): Eukaryota > Metazoa > Chordata > Aves > Passeriformes > Picathartidae > Picathartes > Picathartes gymnocephalus. Next base: position 23,084 of record WEKY01043635.1, read on the forward strand.
CATTTTCTGTGGTGAGATAAGGATTAGGAGAAATGCAAAGCAGGTTTAAAATCTTAAAAGGTATAAAGATAGTTTATTAACAGAACTAAAAGGAAAATAATAAGAATTAGAAAAAAACTTTTAGATACTTCTCCTCCCCCTACCTCATCAATTCCTTCCCACCAACAAAGTAAAGAGATAAAACCTGAGACTTTCAGTCAGTTTACCATCCTTAAAATGGTCTTTCATCAGTTCGGTTGAGAGAGGAGTCTCTCCTGTCACACCATGGAGACTTTTCCACAAGAAAATAAAAGAGTTCTCTTGTGGTTCCAATTTCACAGTGAATCAGTCACCCGGAAAAGTAAATCTGTTCACAGTGTGAAAGTCTCTTCCCTCGACCTCCAGTTCTTCCCGCAACTGCTTTCGAGGGCTCATCCCTGTCTCATGGGGTACTATTTTAAGGATGAGCTGTTCTGGCAGAGAAGCAAAGAGTTGAGGCCTTAGTTGATACAGGTGCACAGTGCACATTAATCCCATTGAGACATACTGGTAGAGGTTAAGTTAGAATGCTGCATCCCCCCAAGTGCATTCATGAGTTAACAAGGAATAGCGTGATATATCATAGTCCACCACCATGGCCTTACAAAAGAATTTCAGCTTAAAGCATGTCCACTTTCTCTCATCTCTAGGTTTCGGTTCTTTTTCACTGACCTTGGTGTCTTCCTGTTGGTTTCTTTTGTACAGAGAGAGTTGTGATCTCCCCCAGGCTCTGTTGTTGGGCATATGATCTCTGCCGGGCAGTGGCTGGAGTGACTGCATTCTTTTCCCAGGGAGGTGGGAGAGCAGGGGCTGCAGAATCTCAGCCGCCAAGGATTTCAGCTGCAGCAGGATGCAGCACCCAGGCCAGAATTTCAGCTGTGGTAAGATTTCTGCTGCTCCTGGCCCCGGCCGAGTTGGTCTTGCCTGGCCCAACCCCGCACAGTGCCACAGAGTGGGTAGGGCCTGACCGAGCGGGCCTGGCCCAGCCCAGGCCTGGCTGGCCCTGCCGGGCCGCGGCAGGGCCCTTGTAACTTCTTTGGGAGCCAGCAGCAAGAGAGCGAGTCTTGGGCTTCTCCTTTCTTAAAAGCTAAATCACAGAGGTGTACCCTGTTTTTTTAAGTGGTTACACAGAGTGTCTATCTTAAAACTAGCCAGTTAATTGGTTCTCTAGGCCTGAAGGAAGCTGTACCTGCAGGAACCTGTAAAAATTCTTGCAGGTAAAAACTTACTTTTTTCAACCTATGACATTCCACCTCTCACCTCTGTGAATTACATTTAAGAATTATTCTTAAAATTACATTTAACATACAACCATGACCTAGAACAATAAAACTACTAGGAAAAGATTTCTTATACAACTTCCACCCCTAGACATTTCAACTACAATTATAACACACAGTTTCTTGCTATCATTCTACTTAATGTATGACCTAATACTTGCTTTGTCTGTTATTTCCCCTAAGTAATCCTTATCTTAAAGCTTTCATCAATTTGCCTGCATTCTCCACCATTTGTAGTGGATTAGGTTCGATAACTGGGCAGAAACAACAATTCATGTAGTGATTTCAACCTATGGCACAAACAAAACCCAAACACAAACTCATCAAATTGTAAATGATACAATATACTTTATGCCTTATTGCAATGCTTTGCAACAATTCAATCACATGCTTGTTTCGTTTATTTCTTGTGATGGTCATACCTTAACTCTTTGTGTTTAGAACGAAAACTTTTCAAGGTTGTTATAAAGCATTCTTGTAGTTCCCAGAAATAAATTCTTTAATATAGAAAGGAAATAATAGTTTATTTAATGCAGTTAAAAGCAACAACAAAAACAGAGACCAACCAACATATATTGCATATAGTAACTACATTCTGCCTAACACGGCAAGCTGTCCATGTTGCTACAGTATTATTTCTATGTAGATTCATAAACCCATTACCAACCATTAATTATGTATTTATTTAAGCAATTAATTGTGGAAGTGACTTTACTGTCTGAGTTATGATGTATAACCTAAAAGTCATTTGGTTAATGAGGAACAGGAAGTGCTCTCTAACCAGGACAGGTATTTTGTTGGCAGCGCCATTAATTATCCTAATAAGTTTTTACATGAGGGTTCTGTATCCAGAAATATTGTTGGTTTTCCTCTCTCTCTAGCCACAAGAAAAAGAAATTCTTTTCTTTTTCTAACTCTCTGTATTATTTATGATAGAATCATAGAAAGGTTTGGGTTGGAAGGGACCTCTAAAGATCATTTAGTCCAATATTCCTGACATGGGAGGGGACATAACTGGATTATAAATTTGTTCAAAGGCAGTGTATCTCAATTCAGTGCTTCTCATGAAAACAAAGATTCCCACTATTTACATTTTGGGTACTATTCTTTGATGTAGCGCTATCTAGGTCAGCTACATTGAAAAATTGCTGCAAGAACCACTTTCCATAAGGTTAGACCTAATAGACTTAAAGAATGTATACGACAGAAGAAAATTTACTCTTCTTAAATCTGGATGAAGAGCAATTACATTTTATGGTGTTGTCTTGCAGATGGAGCACAAAGGAAATTAATGGACTAAGTATGTGCTTAAATACATAAAAGATCAAGGTCTAAATCTGTTTTATAGTCTGCCAGCAGTTATACAAGTCAAGTACCTCTTATTCAAGAGTCAAGGGCCTATTATTGAAATGTTGGTCTAGAAAACTATTGCTATTCGCTTTCTGTGAAAGTAGCAATAAGTAAATATATTAAAAAAAGGTAGATGAATGTTTAAATATTATTGGCTTCTGAAGAAATAAAGGGGTCCGTGTTTTAGTTTGGGGATTTTTGAGTGTTTTTTGTTTGGTGGATTGGTTTTGGCTTTGTTTTTTGTTGGTTTTGCTTTTTTCAGGGGGGAGGTTTCTTATTCAATTAATGAAAAAAAAAATCATTGATATAGAAAATAGAAAGTCTGATGCCCCGAGACTACTAATATTAATGTATATACTTTCTATAATTGTACTATACAGTACCATATTGCTTGAACATTATTAGATTCTCCACAATAGACAATTTCAGTTGGAATATTCTAGTAGACTGCAGAAGATAGGTATGTTATAATTTTACTTTTTGAATTCTAAGTTAGATCACCTATATTTTACACCAGCGGTATAAAATAGGTCACATGTAAGAAATTACTGTCATAACAGTTCCATCAACAAGCTTAACACAGTTGGCTTTATTCCAAGCTAGTAATAAAGAAAACATTAAGATTCACAAGCAAATATTTTAATAAAAATATATAGTTCTACTAAATAACAAAAAAATCCATATTAATCTACATAAATTTATATTATCCAATAACAGATATATTCAATTACTGATAAAATACTGTGACACTTACCTTTTTCATACTACTCCAATATGAATAAGAAATATATAACTGAAAACTACTGAAAACTATTTCTTTATGAAAACAACTCAGCTAACAAAAACAGAAATGCAGGCTCATACAAAATGTATTAAAAAAAAAATTGAAAGGCTTTTTTTTTTACAAGATACCTGTGTATTATCACTGCAATACTGTTTTCACAGAAATACTGAAATAAAAATCTGCTCATTTAAAGTCAAAATACAAATTTGGAAATGTGTGTGTGTGTGCTTGCATGCACATACAGAGCTTTCTACAAATATTTTGAAATTTCAGGCAAAATGTAGTCAGGATACTTACACATTTTACAATTTAATAAGGCAGCAAATCAGAGGGTTTTTTTACCACAGAGTGAGATAAAATCGGTTACTTTGTAAATGGTTATCACTCATAGCATTGTCAGGATTTGTTGAATGTTGAGGTTTAAAATAAAGACACAATTCCATTTTTAAATTACGCAGTGTACCAGTTCAAGAAAGTTCATAACATATTCACAAAATTCATATACATTTAATATTAAACTTTTGTATTTTTACATATATATTGTAACATCAGGTGTTTTTTCTGAACTTGGGTGTATTTGCTGGCCTTGTAAAACTGAGAACTTTTCTTTTAACAAGGCAAAAGATTACAGAAGAAATTTGGTCCAGGAACTCAGCCACTGTTCTATCATCTTTCCACACTCTTTCCTCAAAGCTCACCAAAGGTGGAATAACATATGTGCTTCCTGACAAGTATGCAGCACACAGCGCAAGATACACCTTTCCCACAAAAGGTCATACTATGCTATTCAAAGCTGATTTCCTCATTATCCTAGTTTCTAACCAAGCTATGGTTCTTGCTTTAGGCATGTCCATAGTTCTCCTCTATGGATACTGTTAGCACCATTAATTAATTCTGCATTTTTCAATTAATTGCTCACAATTTAAATAGACTAATAATCTGGGGATATTGGAAAGGACTACACTTTTATAATGACAATTTTATTTGTGTTTTAAAATTTTACTTATTTTTATCTAAAAGGAATCTATTGAAGCATACATTGAAGTTATTGGAAGACTATAGTTGCAGTCAATGTTTTTATACAGCTGTAAAAATTTAATATGGTGTATTATTCATCTGAACTGTGAACAGCATTTCTGGAAAAGTACTGGTGATAGACCTCAGGTCTCCAATACTCAGCAAAGGTGAGTCCAAGATCATCTGAGCTGTCAGCTCAGTTTGCTATTTCACTCTTTCTCCTCCACCTATCTATGCAATGACAGTTTTCAGAAAGAAGAAAGCTTTGAGAAGTAAATTGCTGTTAGTAAGGATAATGAAATTAGTCTGTGGTGTTATGATAAAACAACGCCCCAATTTTAAATATAACCATGCTGTATATTTGTTTGCCATTAAGCAAACTGGAAAAGATATTATTTTTATACATTATGGACCTTTTTGACACTTCAATTATGTTTCAAACTGTAGTTATATTCCCAATTTTTTAGCTCTTCCCTAATAATTGTTAAAAATCATTATCCACTTTAAAACGTGGTGTCCTACCTTTTTGAGTATATGAGTTGCATAACTAATATCATTAAATGTCCCCTTAAACATTCTGTGTGCCTCTCAAAATCAAGCACATGGGGAGTACTGCAGCTGCAGTTCCATTCATGACATGTTACAAAATAAATTGAGCTTCATTGGGCAAACAAGTATATGTAAATGATTTGTAGATGTTTAGCTTTGCAGTTTTGTTTCTGAAGATGGAATTTCAGATTATCATTTCCAGTCTATCATGTATTCTATAAGGTAAATGGAAAACAGGTTATTAGCAACTCAAAATTTAGTACATGTATATATCTATCGGCAAATACATAGATACAGTGATATTGGACAACTTGCGGTAGTTTCCTGATCCTACTACTTTTCAAAAGCACCTAGTAACGTTAATATCTCGTAGTTTTAACGTCTTAATCTCCAGAAGAGAATAAAGTCAGTAGAAACAAGAAAGATTTTTGTGTAAGGGTTTTGTTTGATTGTTTATTCTTTCTTATTGACAAAGCACTCAAAAACTTTAGCTGCTTAAGCTGGTTATTTCTTCATAATACACATATAAATATTTTTGACATTGTACAAGAACAGAAGCATAAGAATTAATATTATTGCCAAACTCAGAGAAAGAAACCTCACATAAATTTTATATTCCCTAGGTTGTGAGGGCCATGTTGACCCAGCAGAACTGCCAGCAGGTACTTTTTTGTTTTTCTGTTTTTTTAGGTTAAGATGATCTAGCTGATTATTTGCACATAGTATTAAAGAGAATTAGTCCCTCTGAAAGCCCTCTGTTTTAGTTTTGGTTTAATGACTAGATTCTCGTCTTTATACTTTTCGTGAGCTAAAACTATGCAAAGTTTATGCAATGCCTTCAGCAAATTAGTGCTGTAGCAATGTTAAAATCACCCATTGTAGTTATAAAGAATGACATGAGAAGGAATAAGTAATTAGGTATTATTTGTGTTCAGTTTAGGTCTTAGCATATTCATTTTCTAAACCTCATAATTTATTTCATACAATGTCTAGTGCTATTGTTTCACTATAATCTATATATAACATTTAGTTTTGCTTAGTAGTACTTTAGTAATTAGTGGTATCAGAACAATAAGAAATTTTAGTAGTTATTAGATTGACTCGTTAAGATGAAGTATCTTTAGAAGTGCATAAATTTTTGTTAGATCTGTGAAAAGAGTGAGCTAATATAAAAAGGTAAGCAAGTTATTATGTACTGCATCATTAACCAAAACACACCTTAACAGAACAATATATCTTCTAAGATCAGGAGATAAAAAGAAGCAATGTGAGTAAGCAAAAAGTCCTGCTGAAAATCTCAGTTTTAAGCTTTTTCTGGCCTTAACGGTATTAAATGTCAAGAAAAGTAATCATGCACAATGGCTTCATTAACAAAATGAACACCAAAAAAGCCTCCAAGCCTAGTAAATATTAGAAACCATATATACATATATATATATATATGAAGCTGCTGAGAATTAGGAAAGAACAATAATTTACTGAAATTGCACATAGGCAGATATGATGATTTCCATGTGAGAAACTATAGCTAAGCATATTCTCATTTTTGTTGATGTTTTATGCTACCAGCATGTTGTGCAGACACACTTGATACTATATAAGGAAAGACTTTTGACCTAGGCCAATTGATTTATTGTTAGTGTTTTATAAAGTGAAAATATTGGTAGACATAATTCTTGCAGCATTAGGCAAAACACAATTATTATTACTACAAATAATTTTAATATTTTAGTCACTTAAAAAAATTATTTCTTTAATTGTGTGTCTATTTCAGAATATTTATTTTATTTCCAGAGCCCATAAGACTCATATAAATTGGTGGCACAAAGCAACTTCCTTTGAAATCTACAGAATGGGTGCTACTTCTCTCAGGGATTACAGAAATTATGATTGAAAAATATAGCTGCTTTCTAAGCGTCATCTGTGACTTTTTTTCTGGGAATAATTAAGAGTATGTTCTTTGATGATAAATAGTTGAGAAATATATTGAATACATCCCTAATTACTTGTTGTATGGTATACTGTTGTGGCGGATTTTATAGTTTTCATAAATTCAAGTGGTTCATTCTCGTTACCCCTACCCCTATGGACTCTTCCATGTCAATCCCCAGTTCTCCTCCCTCAGTCTCTGGTTTCCCCCCTGCCCCGACATGTCAATCTCCCATAGCCCTTTCCCCTTTCTCCAGAAAGTTCCAAGTTACTTGGTCCCTGATTGTGTAATTCAAATGTATCCCCTCCTCTCTAGTTCCTCATATGTTACAGTTTATGTCTATCACCACCAGGTTACTCCCCAAAGTTACTCTCATTGGAGCCACTCCCTGCTCCTCCCCTGAGCTACTGGCTGTATAAAAACCTATGCACAACCTTGTTCAGGGTCTTTGAGCATTGATCCTGTGAGTGTCAAGCTCTTGTGGTCTGTGCTCCTGAGTCTTGGCAGTTGTGGGTCCACTCTTCAGCCTGGATTAATAAACCTGGTTGGAACCTGACTCCTGCTGCCTCTCCCTGTTCCTTCGCCTCCACCTGCGCCAGCTACACCTGCCTTCTTTGCTGCTGCTGCACTGCCTGTCACTGCCAGACAGAGTGCCTAAGAGAAGCTGCTGCCTGTGGCTCTCTTTGGGAAGAATCCACTCTTGACTGTGGGGCTTCAGCAACCGAGGCACCGCACGTCAGTATGCAGTTAAATAAGTTAATAAAGGTTTTTTTATTATCATAATTTATCTGTTTCATCTGAAGCTGATAAGCCCATAGATTTATACAGTAGCTGTCATTTTCTTATGAATACCTACTGATGATTTAGTAAGCAGTTTTAAACAGTTCAGCCACAGAATCATTTTTTATAAATATACGTGTATTTGAATGTTTAAAAGAAGGATGTATCAAACTTTAGTCAATTTTATTTGATCAAACTTGTTCTCTTATGAGACACGATTACTTAATGCTTCAGCTGCGTCTTAATTCTTTCAATTATTTGCAAAATATTACATTAGTATTTCTAGAGGTTGAAAAATTGGAGATTAGTGATAAAAATTAGAAATTGGGAAAATGGGAAAGTATGTGTGCTGGTTTAGTTTGGTAGTCAAGTAGCTAGCATGGGGCTATTTTGCATTTTTTCTGTAAACAGTGCTGATAACACAGGGATGTTTTTTGTTACTATTGAGCAGTGCTGACGCAGAGTCAAAGCTTTTCTGCTTCTCAGCCCACCTCAGCAACAAGGAGGCTGGGGATACACAAGGAGCTGGAAGGGGACACAATCAGAACAGCTAATCCAAACTGACCACAGGGAAATTCCATGCCCTATGACATCATGATCAGCACTAAAGAGCTGGGAGACAAAGAATGAAGGGTAGGTGTTTAGAGTGATGATGTTTTCTTCCCAGGCCATCACCAAGCATAATGGAGCCCTGCTTTCCTGGAAAGGACTGAACATCTGCCTGACTATGGGAAGTAGTGAGTGAATTCCATATTTTGCTTTGCTTGCACTTGCAACTTTGGCTTTGCCTATAAAACTGTTTCTATCTCTACGCATAAGGTCTCTCTCTTTTACTTTTCAGATTTTCTCCCATATCTTGCTGTGGAAGAGTGAGTAAGCAGCTGCATGGTGCTTGGTTGCTGGTTGGGATTAAACCATGACAGTCTTTTTTGACACCCAACACGGGGCTCAAAGTGTTTGAGATAATGACAGATTTGATTGGAAAGTCCTAGATCAAATTCATAGCTGTTATGCTGTTCAGCTATGAATTGCCTGGCTTCTATGCTTGACATTGAGCTTGCTTGCCTTGCTATATATTAATGTAGCAATTAATATTACATTGAAGCGATGTATATTAAATTGCTTCTTTTAACTTCTGCTGCTATTCCTGTGTACCTGTAGCAAACAGGCTGAATCTTCAGTGTGAATTCAAGGTGAAGGGGCTGTGACCTATGGGTGACTTCACATGGGAGCAGGGCACCCTAAATCATCTGTGTCCATGAATAAGTCCATGCCAGAGCAGGTATATCTGAGAACACCTGTGCTGTGGTTATGTGCCACAGCTGGTCTGAAGGGCCTGTGGCCCATGGATAAGTCCACACTGCATCAGAAGTTGTATCACAAAGCATGTGTGCCTGTGAAGTCCATGATGCAGCAAGTCCACCTTGAAGCACCAGTGGTTGTGCAGGAGTTCATGCTGGAGCACCTCAAAGCATGTGACCAGGAATAAGCCCAAGACTGAGCAGGAACACCTGCAGAGGGGTTCCATCATGGGTATGGATGTGCTGGAGCAGGGTCACAGCTGGGGGTTGGCCAAGCAGGTGTATCTCTGAAGGTGTGGCCCATGAGCAAGGCCACACTGGAACACATGCATCTCAGAGAGACTGTGGCAGTGGACTAGTCCATGCTGCAGCAGGCATAGCCCTGAAGTGACTGGCTCATATATGTCTCCACATGGTGATGGTACACTGTACAATAAATCCAATCCAGATCAGGGGCAGGGGGAGGAGTTCATTGTAATCTTTAAGTTCTGATTCAAAAAGACCAGTGATACAGGTTATTATGGAAATGCCTTGAAGATGTAAACTGGGATTTGAGCTGGATATTTTATGAATGACTATATACCTGGTGTTTGCTAGCCAGATTAGGAGAAAGGGAAGGGGTTCATTAGTCAAACGCTATAATCTGACGTAAACAGACTAGGAGGGGAGACTGGACCGTATAAACATTAACTCTATGCTGTTCAAAACCAGCACAGGACACAACCAACATCATTACACTGAGCATATTATAGACATAGCTAATATGAATCACATTGGTATTGTGACTGAACTGTGTATTGCAGTTGCTGTAGTTTACCAAAAAAACCTTACATTTGTATTGCATATTTTGTATTACTCTGCTAAATCAGAAAACTTCTGTAAAATCAACTATCTTTAACAAGTAAATTTGATATTAAGTATTATATCCTCCATGCATGGAATATCTAAAAGAACTTAGTCAGAGAGTATTAAACACTGTCAGAGGGCAAGGAAAAGTAGATGGTAAGAAAAAAAAGGAGAATAGGCCAGCATTTTTTAAGATATTCTAGGCAACAAAATTATTAAACTATATTGTATATACTGGAAGAAAATTTTGTTCCAGCATTTTTTCAGGTTGTTGCACAGAAACAGGAGGAAAGTTTCAGAATGATTCTAAGAACAAAATCACATTAAAATTATGAATGTAATATTTAAATACAGCTTAATTATAGAACATGAAAATTAAAATAATTTGTGATAGTGTAATGGGCAGCCAGCAGGAATTCTAGCTATATTTTATTTGGGGTTTTTTTTATGTTTTATCTTATTTTTTCTAGTCAAACCAGATGATCATTTTTTAAGTAGGAAATCAAATAACCATTAGCACTGTATGGAAACCATTCAGGTGTGACAAAGGCCTCTCAGAGGGTATAGGAATATCTACTAAAGATAGTTTTTTAAATGCTATAGCTCGCAATACCTCGCCAGTTCTTCAGTTTTAAGTCAATTCATTATCACCAGATAAAGTTTATGATGCTCTCTTGTACTCAGATCTATCAAGAAGACTGTCTAGGGATTACTAAGCAGTGACCTTATATGACATGTTATTGATTTCAAATTGAAACCTAATTCCTAACTTTACAAAAGGACTACCTCTACTGTGGCTGTAAAGAAGTGTGAGTACTGTAAATAAGTGTCTTTTCTTGGCCATTACACTTGCTGAGTTGAAAAGTCCTTTGGACATCTTCAAGTTTGTCAGTGTCAAATTTTGAAAAAGGTAACTCATATTCTCTTTAACTGCAAGGCAGAAATTAAGGGAATAAATTTACTTTTTCTATGATACATACACATTGCTATATTGTTATTCAGAAATTAAAAAATGGGAATCATGAAAATTCAAGTAATATTTAAGAAGGTTATGACACTTTTAGGCCTGATGTGGGTACAAATCAAAATAGTTCACTGTATATTCTGTCAACATTTTTCTCTATTTCTTTTAATTGTTGCGGAGTTAATCCTATGCTGAGTGTTCATAAATCCCTTCAGCTTCAGCAAAGTTTGAAGCTGAAGACATTCAACTGCTGTCAGGATATGCCTCTCTGAGGTCTGGTAAGCAGAGGAAGTTCTACTGTTACAGGCATTTGATAAGGCTGAAGGAAGCTAATGCAGAGTATGTCAGTCAAATGTCTTCCATACTAAATACATATGGAAAAGAACTCTCTACTAAAGCTGTTGAATATTTCCTCTGAATCTAAAGAAACAAAGATTTCAACTGTAGGACCAGAATTTGCATCATCAAAACAAACAACATGTAAGTCCATCTACCAATTTTTGTCCTCTATTATCAAGCAAAGTCTAGTCCAAGCCACCTGGAAATGGAACATGTGTACAGTGGTTTCACATAATCAGGTGTCAGTGTTGTTTTTAAAGACAAAGGCAATAACTGCTATATGGACTGTGAAGAAAAATCTCCATTCTCAGTAATGAATGGTTTCTAGGAATATATTACTGAGCCAGGTGTAATATAATACAAAAACAATACAAATTAAGATAAGTAATATCAATGTGTGACTAATGCTGTTCAGAACACTAGTCAGTGCAAGAACAAATACTAGAACAAGTGCAAGAGCAACACTAGAACAGGCAGTGAAATATCATAGCAACCTCACCACCAGGAAAAAATAACCGAGCCATTTGAGGATGCAGTACTGACTTCTATAAGTTGAAGGAAGTATGTAAATAGCCTTAAATGAGTCTGAGGCTTCTGACAAAAATATATTACTGTGAAAAAGGTATGATCTAAAGATTGCTGAAATAAAATGCCTGAGAGACCTGATTTGAAAAAGCCAGGAATCTTTCCCCTACTTTGTTAGAGTTCACCTGTCATCTGCAGTTTATTCCCAAGTGGACTGAAATTACCTATCCTGTAAATGTTCTTATCATGAGTAGCAGCTGCTGCATACTCTTGTGCCTATGCTAACATACAGATTAATGGTTATTTCCCTTCTTGTGTCTCTGAATGTACAGCTAGATGCTTCAGGGTTTCTTAGCAGAGAACAGTTTAATATCTGGAAGAGCAGTAAGAAAACAATATTTTTGTCATCTTGGTCTAAAAAGCCTGTTTTCAAATACTGGTATATTAGATGAAGAGCCAATAAAGGTTATTTAATAATAGTTTCTCAGTATGGCAAGGCAGATAAAAGTTGATCTATACATAAGTTTTAAAATCTGTTGAGAGTAAAATATGTGACATGAAGAATCCAATGAGGGAAGAATTAGATTAGTGGTAAATACTTAAAATACTATTCAAAGAAGATAAAGTCTTGAACAAAGATCAAACCAAAAGCCACAGTAGGATTTTTTTTAAACTTTATTTCTTCACCTTCTTTCAGAAATCAGGTCTAAGGAATTTCCATTGCTGATCTCACATTCCAGTGAGAATGCAATAAAAACATACGATTACATAACATTGTATTAACAAATTTAACAAAATTCTACTTATACCTGTTTTATGATTGCTGACCTATGAAGCAATTTATTAATAACTAAAATTTTAATGCATCTGCTGTATTTAGCTTTTGATCAATACCATGTCTTGCAACAGTCTTGAGTCAGGAAGACAGAAAAAGTGCTCTGCAAACAATCTCTTCACTAAGTCTCTGATAAGATTTATTTATTGACACTAGAAACTTCTGCCACAGTTGTCATTATTAATTATCAGATCTTGTTAGATAGTCTGTGCTATCATTTGGGACTCACCTTTGCTAATCTTGCTTGTCTTGAATGATACTTAATTCATTGATCATTCCTTGCATTGTTTAAACATATTCTATTTGAATCCCATTATAATTATTATTAGAGTCTTGTCTCAGCCTCTTTTTATATTCTCTTTCAGTACATGATCTCATTAACAGGCATTATGAGAAGTTTTGGTCTCTGATAACATTTTCATGCAGGCAATACATAATTTTTTAGTTTTGGTGGAGGTTTCTTTTGTTTGTTTGTTTAATTTTCCTTCTCTTGCTTATTCCGCTTTGACGGTGAGAACAATTGTTTGATGTGTAAAACTAATGAATGCTAATATTTTGATGTGCAGTGTTTCCCAAAGAGATCTCACAGGTGTTGACACTGATATGACTGATGTTTGAAACCAAATGTCATCCCTAATTCTGAGCTGATGACATGTAGCTTTCCCCCAAGAAAAACACCTTTCCTCTGTATCGCTCAAGGAAAGGTTTGAAACTTGGAGCTGAGTAGTGAGCAGAATGTTTTGTTTTCTTATGACCAGGATATTTCACCAATCTTCTACAAAACACAAAGTCATTAGAAGTAAATTATATGCTCATCTGAAATCCTTCTCATCCTTTTCTTTCTAGGAAAAAAATTGAACTAGATATCAATATTGTCATTATTTGAACTTTTTCATAAATTTGTGTTATTAGTAGAAAAAAAAGTAGCATTTCACTTGGAATGGATTAGTAATGTTGAATTAAGTCAAAAATACCACATTAGGGACAGAATTTGAAGAAAAAAATAGTACTTATATTCACACAGTACAGACTGAAAACAAAACCATGTAAAAAAAAGATTTTAGAAACCATAAGGGAACATGGCCAGGTGACTCTTTTATTCTTACTACAATAACCTATAGACTCAGACTCACTGATCCAGGTACTGGAGAAATCCATGCAAATGTTCAATCTCAACGAGTTCTAATCCAGACATTATTGGTTTTGAACACCTTTTATCCCATTTTCACCATCATTTCCAGGCTTTCACAGCTTTCTCATCTGTATCAAACAGTCTGGATATAATTGGATGCTTTCTAGTGTAAATATCAAACAGATGAAAGATACTAATGTATCCTGGGCAGTTCCCAATGTTTTGTATTTATCAGTAATACACTTAGACATTGCTGTGATGTCTTCAGTTGGACTTAGAGACAATCCAAAAAGTTCAGAGTGACAAATATAGGAGCAATCATATTGATGAAGAAAAGGTAAAAATCTCTCTTCCATTCTTCCATCTACATTTTTCATCTCCAAACACTCACCTATCTGCATCTCTTCAATGTTGTTGCTGCTTGATAGGCTGTTGTGGCCACAAAACCCAAACACCAAGAGCCCCTGGCAGTCCACTGGAGGTATAATATCACTTATGGCCCTCAGCTGTCAGGGACTGAGTTGCCATATGGGCCTGTTGCTGCTCACATCTCCTACTGACTCAATAAAACTTTGATTTATAATGTATTGTCAGATTCCATACTGTTTGGACCACACCACCTCAGATAATCTCTTTTTTTTTTGGTGCTATTTCTCTCATCTCCTGTCATTGTGAATATTTTCCATTCAATTTCTTTTATGTCTCCATACTCAGAAAAACTGTGGTTTGCACATCTTTCCCTTTTTTTTCTGAAATGATTCACCACTTTTCAGAGTTTAGACTTTGATTTAGGATTTTATTAAATGGTTTTGAGATTGCAAACATGAAAAGGCAGAATCAATGAGAAGGACAAACTTATGCTGAGATGTAAAACTGAAGCAGTGTCTCTTGTGAATCACAACTAGAAAAAGAACACAAACAACTGGATGAAAGAACCCTACAACTAAGCCATTCACGATAGGAAAAGGAATTTAATAAATAAGCTAGTACAGGTAAAATTGAAACAGAGAATCAGACATAAAAGAATGAAAGATTTTTCAGGACACTGCAATAACAGTGACCAACCTTTAAATAAAGTAAGTGCAATAGAGAACAAGTGAAAATATTCATCCCTTCATGACTCCCAAATGGACTGCATTTTCAAAAAAAACCAAACCAAAACAAACAAAAAAACAAAACCCCAAGAAAATAATACTTTATTACACCCTAATTCAAAGTTAGCCTGAATCATCAAATTACTTTTTATCAAATTACATAAACCAATTCAAATTTAATAAAGTGCATTTCTTGTATTAGAAGAACAAATTGACTCATTCACCTTCTTTTCTCAAAACCTTATTATATGGAGTATTTTTATAACCCTTCTCCCCCAAATTCTCATAGATCTTCTTCTTGTGGAAATATGCCCCAGGTCATTCATTGAGAGGACTGGCACAATGTTCATAGCAACCATATGCTTCTTGTAACTTTTACAGGCAATTAAGTCTCCATCCTTTTCTTTCTTCTTCTCCTTATACAACAAATAACATGTCTTGTTTTGCTAAATTACAGCTTGTCAGCATGCTTTGTTGCAGCCAAGAATGCTTGAAAAGACAGACAAAATACACAGGCCTAGCTTTCCTTAACAGATTCAAGTCACCTTTTTTATTATTATATATATACATGAAAATAATTATGAATATTTTAAAAATTGATAGTTTAGTTGAATGTATCCTTGGTACAAAATGCAGGAAAGAACAATGATTTGAATTCTTGAGAGATTTTTTTTTACAGCAATTGTACAGTATGCGCTGATGTTAATATTTTTGTGCTTTGGTTCTAATATATAATAATTTGTGTTAAAATAATTTATATTGTAAATATAGAGTTATTAGGTTATACTAATGTTTTCCCAGTGTTTCCAAAAAACACTTATATAATCTACTTTGGGCCTTGCAGCAAAAAGGTATTGATTTGAAACAGATGGAAAACTCCAGAAAGGCTGATTCTCGGTGTTTTCTTAACTTCTGTTTGCATAAAAAATGAGAGAAAGATCAATAAGTAAATTCAAGTATGGCAGTTTTGAAGCTGGATGGCTCAATTTTGCCAGGGTATTCTGACTGATATGCTTCACCAATATTCTGTGCTCTGTTCAGATTAATCAGATCATAACAAAACAAAGGTAGCTTTTTAAAAATGGTGGTTTTTTTTGATAAAAACATCAGTATATTTTTGGAATTTAGGTAAGATAAAACCCGGGTTAGTATAGATGGAAATAAGTCAATAACTGCCTACATGCTATAGAGCAAGGAATATGAAAGACAGACTATTTGTTTGGTTTTACTTTTAGAGTAACAGGCTTTTGATGTTATGCTGTTGTCAGCCACTTCAGATAACATTTCCTGATGTTGAGAAGATATTTTAAGTGCCATCTAAGAATAAAATGTAAAGTTTCTCTTACAGCACTCTTGGATTTTATTAATATTTTGTAACAAAACTTCAACTAATTGATTTTGATATTTAAAACCTGTGGTTTGTCACTAGATACAGTTTCATCTATTGAAACCTTCTATTGATTTGAGATCAATCCCTGATATTTGATTTTATTCTTATTTAGAGTTTATTCAACCTTGTCAAATTTTTCAGGTTTGCATTTGAAAGCAATGTTTTTGGATGCTGACCATTAACAAAAACCAAGACCTTTGTTTGAATTATGAGCAGAAAGGTATTTCAGTTCACAGAAGTTTAGCAATTAAAAAAAAAAAAACAAAAATTAAACAGAAGCAGATTATTAAGTTCTTTTAAAAGATAGGTACAGTTCCATCAGTGAGAAGTCTCTATACTCTATTGCTATGGACTTCTTAGTCCTTTAGGTGCCTGCTCTGGTACTGTATAATTGGAATATAAAAGAATAAGGTTACTTAGTAATAAAACCCTAAACTGTCCAAGACCCTTAGATTTCAAAGCATCAGTTCCTAGAACAAAAGGACTCTCAACAAAAGACCAGACGATGAGTCTGGATGGATGAGAAGGCAGAAAGCAAGGACCTATGGGTGGAATCTGTTAATGAAAGAATTAAAAAATCTCCCTAGGTTCTTCCAAGACATGGTGAAGATTGCCATGTATTTTCTCTCATTAATCAATTGGTAATTCTGTAATTTCTTGGAATGTTTTTCTCACTCTAGTATAATCAGGACTGCATTTCACCACAATGAAAGAATATTAGTGTTTAGGTTTTTTGTGATCTAAACGTCTAATGTCTACAAATCACCCCCTCTCCCATTCTTAAGTTAATATGTTTTCTGTTTCTGTTAATTTCTTTGCCTTTTCTGAAATACAGACACCAGAGGTGTTCTGTATAGATTACCCAGCCTAATCATATAACCAGTATGCATGACATTGGTAGATTGTATTTGCAGGATTTCCTTTACATATTGATGAGAGATGAAAGTACTGATTATTTTTATTTATTACTAGTGTGTACATACAGATTCACATAAGAAACAACCAACTGAAGTCTCAATTAATTTGCCCATATAAGACAAAAATTTGTTTACAGAACCAGAAGGCATAAATATTTCATTACAAGTGAAATTCTTAGAAAATTTTTGTCTCATGACATATTTTAGAAAATGGTTATGTTTTTCTCTCAACCCTCCATAAGTATAGTATAAATGAGATGTTGTCAAGACTTGTGCACTAGACTTATGATAGTGAAACAATGAGAATTTTGTGGTCTTGCATCTTAAATTTTACAAATTTTGCAAAATTCAAACTGTATTTCATAGCTGCAATTTGTTTAGAGGAATATTCATGCTAGTGAAAAGTCAATATTAAATCAATCATTACTATCTCTCATAGAATCCTTCTGGACAAAATGTCCAGCACACGTCTGGATAAGCACATCATGGGATGGGTGAGCAACTGGCTCACAGATCGAGCACAAAAGGTTACAGTGAGTGGGGTGACATCAGAGTGGTGACCTGTCACTAGGGGGGTTCCACAGGGCTCCATCCTCAGCCCTGAGCTCTTCAACATCTTCATAAATGGTTTGGACACAAGACTGGAAGGGACTGAGCAAGTTTGCAGAGGATAAAAAAATGGGACAAGTTGGTGGCTCCTTTGTTAGCAGGGAGACCCTGAAGAGAGACCTTGACAAATCTGAGAGCTGGGCACTCATCAACCACATGAATTTCCACAAGTGAACGTGCCGGATTCTGCACCTGGGATGGGACAACCCTGGATGTAGGTACAGACTGGGGAATGAGATGCTGGAAAGCAGTGCCACAGAAAGAGACCTGGGGGTCCTGGTCAACGGAAAGTCAAATATGAGTCAGCAGTGCCCTGGCAGCCAGGAGGGCTGAGCGTGTCCTGAGGGGACATCAGGCACTGCCAGGCAAGGGAGGGGATTGTCCTGCTCTGCTCTGCACTGGGGTGGCCTCACCTTGAGTCCTGTGTGCAGTTTTGGACACTGCAGTATAAGAAAGATAAGAAGTTATTAGAGAGAGTCCAAAGGAGAGCAACAAAGATGATGAAGGGCCTTGAGGTGAAGTGGTATGGGGAGTGGCTGAGGTCACTTGGTCTGTTCAGCCTGGGGGAGAGGAGACTGAGGGGAGACCTCATTGCAGTTATAACTTCCTCATGAGGGGAAGAGAAGGGGCAGGCGCTGCTCTCTCCTGTGTGGTGACCAGTGACAGGACCTGAGGGAATGGCCTGATGCTGAGTCAAGGGAGGTTTAGGCTGGATATTAGAAAAAGGTTCTTCACCCAAGGGGTGGTTGGGTACTGGAACAGGTTCCCCAGGGAAGTGGTCATAGCACCAAGCCTGACAAGAGTTCCAGAAATATTTGCAAAACCCTCTTGGGGCACGTGGTGTGAGGATGGTAGCATACAGGATCAGGAGTTGGACTCAATGATCCTTGTGGGTCCCTTCCAACCCAGGATATTCTGCGATTCTGTCAGACCTACTTGAATTTTAAATCCACCCATGATTTCAAGCCCAAGAAAGGATGAAAATAGTTCCTTTCTCTGTAAGTAATAGTGGAAAATGCTAGTGAGTTTTGAGTGAGCTGATTAGAACACACAACTGGAGACTTCGTTTACTGAGAATCTCATGCTGTAAAGTTACAACTGAGATTATAGTATGATATAGTATGATTCTAAATAATATTACACTTTTTTATGATTTCATATAATTCTTTCTTTTTGTCTTCTGTGATGCACATAGTCAGAAAACATGTTTTATGTTATATAAAACATTCAGGTGGTAATTTCTGAAGGGAATGAATGAAAATAGTGCAGAAAAACCCCAGAACAGCCATGACTCTGAATCTACCAGCTCTTTCAAAACTGTACAGATGAAAAACCAGAGAAGCGTTTGTGCTTTCATAGCAAAGAATGTGGTACTTCATACTGCATAGTGTAAGGATAGAAGGTTTTAGTAATTAGAGAAAATTTCAGGGACTTCTCTAAGCCCAATTTCTGTTCTCCATCTTGGTACAGGAGGTAAAAAGTATCACTTTAAAGAAAAAGTTTTAAATGTAATCCTGGAACATCTGACTTTGGAAATGTCAACTTAAGACTTTAACCTCATGACTTCAGAACTCGAAGCAAGTAGGTACTGAACTGTCAATAAGAGTGTAAATATGGGAAAGAAGGCACTAAAAATCCAGGATAAGAACTCTTGCCAACCACATGCTTTCTTGAATTATACATTAAAACAGCTTATACTATAAGAGTATCATCTTGTGAGTAGCAAGGTTGAGAAAACTACAGAGCAAAGCACATCACTTCTGGCACCTAAGTTGCAAATGATATGACAGTCATAAACTGATTTCAGAAAGAAAGGACTGAAGTTGCTATCTGTTCACTTGTTAAAATTCCCTCTGCTTTAATAATCAGGATTACCTGATATTCTGAGACCTGCAAGAGGTAACACCCTTTTAGAAAAGTGCATGAGGAATTTAGGCAAATCTAGCATGCATAGCGAAAGTAATGATGTGTAATTAGAATATGAAGTTAAAATTGAATCTCTAGTTAATATTTCTCAAAATATGAAATATTTTAATTTTCTTTGAGGCTAGTAAGGCATTACACAAATTCAATTGTTCTTTCTGTTATTCAGAGTGAGAGTATTAATTAGAAATTTCTAGGAGAAATATGTCCTGAATCAATTTTACTCCTATACTAAATTTTAAAACAAGCGACTCCACATTTTAACATTATCCTGAACAGGATAGTTGGAATCATCAGTCTTCCCTTTTCAGGGATTGCTTCTGTAATGGAATTTCTCTGCCTGCTTTTTCTCTTCTGCACACATGCTGCACACAAATATTTTACAAAAAAAAAAAAAAATATTTTGAACAGAAAAAAATGTTATTGCCCCTTATTGTTTATGGGAATTGTGATAGACAAAAATGCTGAACATAGTTTGCAAGTACAAATGATAAAAAGATGGAAATATTTTGTGGGATGATTTTCAATATGTTAACAGAAAAGTAAGTGTTACCCCTGTGTTCAAAAATCTAGTAAAATTTGTGAGCGAAACTGAATAATTCTATGCACAAGTTTGTTAATCAGAACAAACTCACCTAAGATATTTTACAAAACTTTGCTGATTATAAATATCTTATGCTATCATTGCTAACAGTGTAAGAGTAATCATGCTTTTAAATATATAAATTTCCTTGAATTAATTGACTCTTTTTAGATAATTATGTGGGATTTTAAAAATAATATTAATCAATATAACTCAATTAACTTCTGAATTTATAGCTGTCCACAAGATATATGCAAATAAAATTAACTACAACTATCAGAGTGGCTGGAAAGCTGTCTGTTGGAAAAGGAGCTGGGGGAGCTGATCAACAGCCTGCTGAATGTGAGTCAGTGTATGCCCAGGTGGCCAAGAAGGCCAATGGAATGTGGCCTGTATCAAAAATAGTGTGGCCAGCAGGACCAGGGCAGTGATTGTCCCCCTGTATTTGGCACTGTTGAGGCCATGCCTTAAATTCTGTGTTCAGCATTTTGGGCTCCTCAGCACAGGAAAGACATGAGGTGCTGGAATGTGTCCAGAGAAGGGCGACGGAGCTGGGGAAAGGTCTGGAGCACAAATCTTACAAGGAGCAGCTGAGGGAGCTAAGGTTGTTTAGCCTGGAGAAAAGGAGGCTCAGGGGGCACTTTATCTCCTCTACAATACTTGAACGTTCTAGTGAAGTGGCAATTGGTCTCTTCTCCCTAGTGCAAGAGATAAGAGAGAGTAGCCTCAAGCTGGGCCAAGGGAGGGAAAGTTTCCTTATCAAAAGGGCAGGAAAGCATTGGAACAGGCTGTCCAGGGAACTGTTTGAGTCACAAGTCCAGAAGGTATTTAAAAGATGTGTGGATGTGGCACTTGGGGACATGGTTTAGTGGCAGGATTGGCAGTGCTAGCTTAATGGTTGGAGCTGATGTTCTTACAGGAAAAATTAGTAAAATATTCCCATCACGATTGTCCTGAGAGAGTGAAAAGAAGTGAGAACAATAAAGTAGAGTTTATCAGATGTTATTAGGTAAAAAAGAGTGAAATTCACATGTAATGCCACTATATTATGTTGTCTTTAAAACACAATACATAGTTCCCATATTTACATCTAAATTAACCTGGCATTTGCTGGGTGGCCTTTTCTGGTGTTGAAAAATGCCTTGCTGTTTTTGTGGGATTAATATCAGCTGTTTCTTGGTCTAAGCAGTACATCCTGTAAGCATGGGTGATTTTTCTAAGGACATTTTCATCTCATTTGCTTTGCAGAAACTAGATTCTAGTCCAGAGCTTTTGAAGATAAGAGATTTAACTTACTTAGGTTAGAATTGATTTGAAACCACTCCTGCATCAAACCATTGTCTCTTGTATTATTGTTGCTGTAAAAAATCCATAAATGTATTCAGCAGTTATGTTTATTATATTAATTATATTTATCCTTAGAAATGATTTTAAAAAATCTTTTTGCACCCACAAAATACCATGGAATTACTTTAGTGCTATAAAGGTGTGACAAATGTCAGCAGGTGCTTATGATGCTCCTAGCACCTGTCATACTGATATTTAAATTCACTGAAACATACCAAAGGAATATAACTTGTTTGTTTCAGCAGAATGAGTTTTGTCAAATGTTAAGATTTTCCAGGTTTATATTTTAATGGTTAAATTTCAACAAGGGTTTGATGAAACCAGTGAACAATATCAATTAATCATTTGTAATAGGCTAAGTTAATTCAGAAAAATGTGATTGACCTGCAAACCTTACTCACAACTCTTCATCTCCTCTAGAAACTGCAGTTTCCCAGGCCATAGAAAACCCTACAAATTAATTTTGACTTTGATAATAGGGTACACAAAGTATTTAGAGACGTAATTATCAAGAGACTAAAGAAATGACATAATGGGAGACCTTGAAAGAATCTGAATGGTAGAGATAAAATATATGAAAGCTACATGTACAAGATGAGGAAATCTAAATGAGTTGTTATCACTAAGAAAGGAAATCTTGAAATTACTGTAGGCAACCATCTGAAAACATGTCTTGAAGTTACTACTACTTCTTGTAATAGATGCATTCTAATGGATCTCAGGATATTGAGACAGTCAAGGAAGTGTGATAAGAGATGCAGGATTGTTTCGAGGCAAATGAGACTGAAATAGTAGGACAAAGTAGTAGAAGAAGGCTACCACAGAAGTGAATAAAAAAAAAAGAGCGATCCACTATAAGTAAATAGATTTTGAATATTCTTAATGTTCTACAGTAGTTGAATTAGAGTGTATTCAGTGAAATATTTAACAGGAAGCTTCAAAGCTTGCAAATTGAGTACTTCTTTACATGCTCATGAATTGCAGAAGTCTGTAACAGTATGCTATACAGACCAGAAGTATAAATGAGTTCGAGATAGTTTGTTCAAATTCACACAAACTAATATAATCTGCAGACTGAAACAGTTTTGTTGGGTATTATCTCAATTTCAGCACACTGTTGAAACACCATCCTGATATGCTTTCTCAAGAAACAGTTGCTCCCTATAATAACAGAGATGGCATCTGAGCAGGAGGGTCTTCTGTTTTAATGAGATTTGTCAAGTTCTTCCTAATCACAAAACTAGACATCAAGGCAATTTTTGTCATGTAAGTATGTAAAGCTATTGCATAGCTGCAAGAGAGGGTTTGGTTATTGCTTACTATTGACACTTAATGGAGATTCTTTTTTTTCTCTCAGAATAAAAATAGCTTTGTTCAGAAAAGTTGTCACCAGCCACATACAGTATAGGAAATAATATTAAGCATTAAGGGACTGGACTCATCCAGTAAAGTTATAAAGGACAGGGAGGAGTGCAAGGATGGGAGGGTGGCCCAGGGCAGGCAGGGTAGAGGCACCCTAAGAGAGTCGAGGATCAGTCTGGGGACTAGAGTCAGCACATCAGGATGGGCAGGAGCAGGACTGAGCTCAGGGACACCCACGGCAGGGCTTAGACAGAGACATGACATTCAGATCTGAGCTTAACTCGAGCCTCTGAACACAGGGACAGGGATTTGTGTGAGGGAGAGAGCATTCATCCTAGAAAGGGATCAGGGGAGACTGGGGCCATTTCCCAGTTACTCCTAGTTGCCCTATGTGGATAAAGGCTCAACAATTTATTATTTTTGGCCATTTATACATCTAATTTTGCCATCAGCAAATTATAAGCTTCAAGTTTCTTAGTCTTCATAGTTCCTGTGACTGATAACATTTTTCTGGAAGAATTTTTTCACTTAAATGTATGTATTAGTTTTGTAAAGGAAGCAAGTTTAGCTATTTTTCCTTTTCCATTTTTCTTCTGATTTTCCCTATCCTTTCATAAAGAACTATTTATTTGTAAGATAACAATGAAGAAAAACATAGTAGATGCAGCCATCATGGACAATATCAGTATGAGTTCTGGCCTACATTGTGAACTTCTGTGCACTCATGGCAGCCAGATATAATTAATATTAATCAAATAATTAAATTTAATTCAGCCTTCATTCTCTTGTCATGACAAGATCCCAGGACCTGTCGTGAACATTAGAATAATCAGTTGATTCTGTTAAGATGTACTGAAATTTTACATTAAGAGCACACCATGTCCCTTTCTTAGTTAATTCTTCTGCTCAGCTCCTCATAACCCCTACATTCTGAATTAGCTGAGTTCTATGGTAAGACTCCTCTTTTTCTGCTGTTCTACTTCTGAAGCTGCTAAAAGGTCACCTAAAGATTCTCAGAGCACAGAAGTACAAAATCTTGTACAAAAATAATTCACTGCTGGATTTTTTTCCTGTTTGCTTGTATTTGATCACTACTTAAGGAATTCTCTTTGTCACTGCAGGAACAGCTTTCAGGTTCCACATTGTGGAGACGAACTATACCCATGAGAAGTTTCCCAAAATGTGTCACTGTTTGCTGCTGTGCTAACATCTCAACACCTGTTACTCAGTGTGGCTTGGCTGCTGGAGCTGGGGACCAGTGTCTGTGTGGCTGAGGGCATCCCTGTCCTGCTGGCAGCCACTGGCAGAGGCTCCCAGGCAACCTGCAATGGCCATCACAGCCAGGGCCAAACCTCTGCCCGTGGGAGATGTTGGCACTTGTTCCCTGCCAGAGAATGTACTATTTGCAATGCAGGCTCAGCCTTACTGTGGGCTGGACCTGGAAGGTGTGGAGCTGTGGCAGCCTTGTCTCTGTTGGACTCTTTCTGTTGGCCGATTTAACAAATTCTCTACAAGAGCCTCTGAAAGAGACTTCTCTGTCTATGCTGAAAAATGCTTTAAAAATACATTGAAGGGATCGTACACTAAATTTTAATTAATTTATGTAACATTATGCACACACAGGAACTAGAACTCTCTGTTTTCTTTTTGATTGTTGTTAGAGTAGGTATTTTGCAGTTCTCCCATTTTAATTCTCTCAGGTTCACCCTCTGTTGCTTTTCCTATGGTGGCAAACATTGGATCTTGTGATGACTAAGTTTGAATGAAAAATTCTAACCATAGAGCAAAATCTTTGCAAAGAGTACTGACAATATTGGATTCAGTTTTATGTACACGTAGAGAACAGTTTACTCCTATATACCATGTGCTATCCCAATAGCTGCTCCTCTCACACTTCAGAAACTGTGTAATGTAACGGTTTTGTTCAAGTGCAGTTTGGCTGTTTCCTCACATTCACAAGCTCCCCATTTCTGTGATCTGACACTGCCCTTTCTGATAGCAATGAGAATCTCTCTCATATTTTAAATATATTTCTTTCTATCACTAAATATATTTTCTTTTCTATCACTTTGCATTATTTTCTTTTCTTAGGAAAGAAATACAGCTATCTCTAAGCCTGACCTTTGAATTAAAACAAAACTTTTGGAGAAGTATTTTCAGTTACAGTATTGGACTACATGATGAATACTTGAACTATCTTAAATGTATTTAGGCTAGGCATTTATACGGTATGCATCAGGTAATGTAATTATTTGATGTCTAAATTATAGCAGTTGTACTATGACCAACATGTTAAAAGATTGCGTTCGGACAGCCAGCTGGTCATGCCTTAGCTGTTATCTTCATTCTGTTGATTAAAAACAATGTAGTTATATGATTTATGCAAAAAATCCCAATATCATCAGAGAATTACAGAATCATTTGGGTTGGAAGAGACCTTAAAGATCAAATAGGTCCAATCTCCTGCCATAGACAGGGGCCCCTTCCACTATAACAGGTTGCTCAAAGTCTCATCCAATCTGGCCTTGAATACTTCCAGGGTTGGAGCATCCACCATTTCTCTGGGAAATCTGTTCCAGTGCTCCCTCAAAGTGAAGAATTTCTTCATAACACCCCACCTAAACATATAGCCTCTTCTAGTTTAAAGCCACTCCCTCTTGTCCTATCACTACATTGTCCTGTAAAAAAAACCCTCTCCAGCTTTCTTGTAGGTCCTTTTACTACTGGAAGTTGCTATCAGGATTCCCTGGAGCCTCCTCTTCTCCAGGATGGACAATGTGAATTCTCTCAGCCTGTTTTGATAGGAGACATCCTCCAGCCTTCTGATCAAATACATCTGAATTATTATTATTAGTATTAGTAGGAGGAGAATAACATAAAAAGAGCTTTTAGAATTAATAATACTAAAAACACTGCTTAATAATCTTATATAGACATTTATAAACTTCATTGAGAGTTATACAAATTTATATTTATTTTTTAAGGTGGCATTTTTTCTTTTTAGAAATTATAAAAATAAAATAATGACATACAGTTTATACCATCCCATTCATGAGAAAATTATTTCCAACTGTTACAAAAAACATAGCTTTTTACATAATTGATCAGTGTATTTTTAAAACTACCAAAGTAGGATTTGTTTTCCAAAGGGATTATAGCCCCAAATATGAAACACAATTTAGTACAAGGAAATAAAGCACAACCTAATTGAGATCAAGACATAACTAGAAAGTACTATTTTCTCATCAGTTTCTCTTTTTGAAATTTTTAATTCTACCACATACTCTATATGTGTGCATTGATTTTTAATTATTGTTTTCTTCTATCTTGATTCCCCTTTTCCTGTTTTTGTTGATATTTTCATTTTGCTGGTTGATGAAACTTCTTTTAATTTAAAGCTATCCTGGATGAGGAATAGGAGAAGAAGAGTACGAGGTAAGGAGGAAGAAGAAAGGGAGGGAGTGCAGTAGAGAGGTAGAGGTAGATCATTCAAAATTGAATAAATATCTATAAAAGCCAAAAAAATTGCAGAGATGAAAATAGTGAAAATTATACATTATCTCAGGTATGACTTCTAGAAATACTATACTGACTGTTGACTCATTAGAAAGGAGATATTCCATGATATTTCATTACTTTCTGCTTGTTATTTTACAATGCTTTCCTTCCAACTATATTCTCTTTACATTTTCTGCCTGAGACCAGTTTTCCTGTCAATACTAATGGTCTTCCTGAACTCTTTCTTTCAAGATAGAGTTTAATCATATGCATCCACAAATTTTGGCTGCAGTTCTATTCATTTACAAAGGATCTAAAAATGCTTTTTTTCTGATTATGGAGGGGGGAAAACAATGAGAGCCAGTTTTCTCATTCAAAAGCTGAAACATGATTTCAGCCAGTGCCTCCCCTCCCACCCAAAAAAAGAAAAAATAAACTATCTTGGCTTTCTACCAAAGCTACAGTCCTGGTACTTTTTGTGATGTCCTCTGCCTTTCTGTTCAGGTGCTTTTCTGATGCTCTTCACAGAGCTAGCATTGATGGTAACAACACTAGCCTCTGGGCTGGAAATACACTTCTATGAAAAATTATTGGCCTATCTTTACTGAGCAAATTCAATACCTTCTGCAGTTTATTCTTTGTTAGAACTATACATTACATCAGAGAGTGTGATTTCTCACTGTCAAAGCTTTTCCCATCAAAAGAGGAAAGGCTCATGCAGCCAATAGCTCAATAGTTAGTATTTTAGCCATCCAGATTAAATACTGCTCATTTGTCTCATTCAAAAGGTTTTGTTTTTTTTTTCTTTGAAAGAAGCACAATTATCCACATTTCCTGTCAGTGTCCTAACATTTAAGTAGAAGGTGCAACTTTTCATTTTTCCATTTACTTAAACAGTTATTCATTCAATGTACCACAGAGAAAAAAAATATCCTTAGAACACACTGATGTTCTTATCCTCGTATAGGATGACCTGCAGACTTCAGTTAATCAATCCCTAGAATCTAAGGAGACATGAAATGAAAACAATGCATATTCAAAAAAGTGTTATTTTGAGCGATTGGTATTTTTCAAAAGAACAAAAAAAAGCAGAGCATTCAAGTGCAGCTTTATCTTAGATTGTTTTCCCACTTGTCATAAACTGTATGAAGATGCCCTTCCCTGAACTTTAATTTGCAGAATTATGTATATATGAATATGTATCTTGTAAGCAAAGAGTGCAGGACATAGCCACCAGTGAACTCATATAAATATGTAGCTGGCTTAATGTTCATGACTGCTCTGTTGTGTATGCATTTGAGTAAAGTAATTTGCATAGGTAATCTTGTGTAGATGAAGTACGGGCTTGTAGTTTTATTATTTCTATAATCTGCTTCTTTAAAAAGTCTAAGTCAGAGCTGTAACTGTCAATTTTTAAGGTTCTAAGAGTATCTACTGTTAATAACATGCCATGGAAAGTCTACAAGGAAAGCAGTATAATTCAGATGATTTTTAGATTTAATTGAACAGCCATTTGTAAGAGGTTTGTTTAATTCTGTTATATTGTTATTCAATTTTTCTATACCTGTCAGATAAAGTTTCTTGTTCCATTGTTCTGATATGTGCTAATGAGTTTACAGTTGTAGAGATTCAGCTTCTCTTTAAAATAACGTTTACTTTTAAAAGGGTTCTGGGTTTTTTAGAATTAATAATTTCATCTATTCTCCAGTATCTGCCCTCTGAATTTAACTTGTTATCACAAATATGGTAACTTAAAATGTATTTAAACATGTATATTAACCTAATAAAGAGTTTCCTAGCATAATTTCTATGCCATACTGGTAAAAACAGCTGACATAGAAAAACATTTATAAACTCATTTATCATTTCCTTCCAGTTCCTGTGAATTTCTCTGGTTTTAAAATATGTAGATCATTTTTTTTTCAAAATGAACCAGCTGCAGAGGAAAGCAAGAAACTCAAGAAACCGTTCTGTTTTCTCATTCGGTTTGCTTGTGTTTGGTTTTGCTGTATTTGTGTAATACAGTTAGTTTCTTCTAATTAGCATCTGATTGAGACACAGTTCTGTTGTGTCACAATAACGGCATTGTAGCTGTGGTGTAATGCAGTTCTAATAAACTTATGTGTTGCTGTTTACAAAGACTCTAAAATACCAACATTGTTTCCCTATGTAACAAAAATCCTCATGAACTGAAAAATAAAGTCTGTTCCGAAAGATACCAAAATATTTCAAAAGATTAGATGTCTTCCCAGGACAATTTTACTCCTAAGATGAGTGAATACTGCAATTTTTTTTTCTTGCCCACAGCCTAGATTCTGAGGATGGTTGTATCTCATTTCAAAGGGAAAGTCTCAGATTTGGATGCAGTAATTTCACAATAGCCTTCACAGTTCCAGAATCTTACAGATCAGATAATGCTTCAGTCATTTTAATAAATATCTTAGTAGATAGATAAGTTTTGATGCTATTGCTATATGCATATCATAAAAAATTAAGTAGTACCGAATTCTTAAAAATGTTTGCAAATGCTAATTTTGCTAATTTGACAGTTTACGATTTATGCTCTTAAGCAGATTGAAAAGTTTACAGAAGTCAGAAATCCTCTGATTGCTGTACATATATAAATATATAAATATAAATACATATATATATATAATCACTTCTTTCCTTCATACTGAAGGAGTTCATATTTAATAGTATCCCCAAACTGATTTCAAGAATTTATGTTTCAGTAAAGCACAACTTCCAGAAAGAATGTCAATCTTCATGTGACAGCACTGGAAAACAGAAGTTAAAACACCTTGTTTAATTTGTTCTGGCGTTGTATGAAGTGGTAAGGTCTGAATCCTTCATGCCATGAGTACTACCCTGGAATACTCATACACAAGAGATCTCTGATATCTCACTGTGAAGAATCACTTTTCTAACAGCAAAGCTGTAAATCCCACAGGGAGTTGTAAAAGCAGTCTGTCATTCATTCTGAACATGAATACTTCATTCAGTGAAGAGGTTGGTCATTTCCTGCCTTTTTGAAAATAGATGTTTAAATCAACCGAAGATTTTTTGAAAACTTAACTTTCTTCCCAAGAGGCACAAGTGAGGTAGCTGTGTAATGGCAGTTGTAAGATTACAGAAGGTACACGACACTGGCAACCAGGACAGAGTGTGAAAGGTTAAGCCACCCATCAACTTTTAATGCATAAAACTGTGCAGAAATCAAAACGGCTATTCCAATTTGACTGCGTATTTCTTACTCTGTATTTCTGAACCTATTCACCTTCTATTTCACAGCTTCCCTATCACACAGGCATGTTTTATAAACCTGGAAGAAGAAGGGATGAATAAAGCAGATGCATTTTCTTACTTCAGAGAGAGACAAATATCCCATCTGTTTCATAGAAGGCTAAGTAGATTTTTTTCTGAAAACTACCTACTAGGCAAATGTCTGCTTCACTTTTATTTTCACTCTTGGCTACATATCCACTTCAAATTCAGAATGCTTTTCTTTCAACTTGTTTTCCCTTAAGGTGTTCAAAGGTGTGAATATGTAATCAATGTCAGTAATTATACAAAACATTCTTCTCACTGAATTTTTGTGAAGAAGCAGCAAAACTGTTCTTCCAAAAGTGCAAGTATTAGATGCATACAACATCATTCACTTGATTTTACTCAGTTATTTCTTCCCAAACCTGTCACATTTCCAATAAACAAAAAGTGCCTAAGTGCTGATGAGTTGTTTTCTTTTACTGAGAAGGAAAACAAAACTAAACAAAACCCCGAGCTACTATATAGAATTCCCAAAACACAAGCAGTTCCTGAATTGGGTCAAATATTTCAAACATAACAAAGTAGTTGAATGCTTACTATTTACAGTTGTGAAGGGCTACTACAGAACCTCTAGAAATTGCTTCCACTTCAGAGAAGTAACCTTAGAAAAATTTGCAGAAGGATTTTGGAGTGTCTGTTCACATAGGACACCAGGTACAAGGGGGATGACTATCTCCAGATTATTCTGCACTTGGCTCCATGGTATCTAAATCTTTTTTTTTGCATTCTCACCTATTTGGAAACATACTATTTTTTTATGGTTGACTAAAATAGCAACATCTCAGACATCTGGATTACTGAAAACTTGGAAAGTGCATTTCCCAGTCTCTGGAGCATGCTGTCTGAAGTTTATCTTTCTGGGGTTTACTTCTGCTGTGCAGTTTTTCAAGGAAAGATGTGTGTTTACAAATTGTCTCATTCTGTCTGTTTAAAAGTAAGGTTGGCGGTTATCTACTTTTCTTTAAATACATAAATAATTTCTTCAAATACATAGAAACATCTCATTTTTTTTCAAAGTAGAATTACACAGACATTGGCTAAGCCCAGAACCCCTTGACCAAATAATGAAAAAAATTTTAAGAATCAAAATGCATTGCAAAAGCAAAATGATCACACTTCTCTAATTAATACATTCCTGACATAAAGTATGAAACTAGCTTTCATTTATGGACATTAGTCTTGCTCATATTTTCTTTTAATTTTATCTACAAAACTTCATGCCCATTTTTCCTTCCGAGAAATGCTTTTCTATATTCATATTAAAGCTCTTTTACTTAGTCTCATTTAAGTACCTAATATTATCTTTTTTTATTTCTTGTCAAACTTTCTTAAAAGCCTTCTTTTCTCTAGTTTATAACATACTACACAAAAAAACCTTACCTATTTATGAGCTGACAGATCCTCTCATATTTTGCAGAACAGAGACTTTTATCTTCGGTTTTTTTGGTGGCATTTTCGTCTTTTTATAACACTCAATATTTTTTACTACATATCATCATAGTCCTTGATCTGTGGACTTTTCTGAAATGCCAGTCTATCACTTTGGAAAGCATGACAACTTTTTCCAACATCACAAATTAAGAATCATTACCTCTATATTTTAAATGAGCAAGCTTAATGTCTGAAATTTTGCACTAACTTTCCTGTTAGGTGACATTGGTTTTCATTTTAAACTATACTGCAAGCCATCAGGGGCCAATGAAAGCCTTTTGTTTGACTTTAACATGTCTAGGATGAGCATTTGAAAGAGGAAAATAAGGTACATAACAGTTAAGTTAAAATTTCTCAGAGATACTCTGCACATGTAAAAATGCATGAGAAAAAAATAAGGGAAGAAAATTGTTCCCTTATGGTAGTGAGAAAACCACTGACATTTGCATGCTTCCTTGTGCACTCTTTAATATTGCCATGACAGTTTCAGTATTCAGTTTCATAAGGTTTTTGCTTTCATATAAGAATTTCAATGCCTTTACAAAAGAGTGCACTGGCCATTCTGTACTGAGAAGTAGCTCATCCATATAATTGGAAACTTCAAGCAGTTTTATTAAAGAATATGTTCTTACTGAAGAAGACCAATGCGCTACAGTTAAATCCAACTCCTAAGACTTAGGAAGAAAATTTTTAAGATCTTGGCTCTCTGCTGTCCCTTCAAGTGTAACTACAGAGAACTCCCTATGCATACATAAAAGACGATCATGCTGAGACAAACTAAAGATTTATCTGGCACAGCAACCTGTCTGTGAAGTGGCCAACAAAAAATGCTTAGGGAAAGACTGTCCAAAATTGGCAAATATGGATTCTTGGGTTCTGGGAGCTAGAGATTTTAGAAATGTATTTAATCTCTTTTTTTTTTTTTTTTTTTTTACCTCAGTTCTTTTTCTTGTTATAAACTTCTTGCATGACAAAACAGTGATGTCCTGATGCACACAAGCAATCAATTTCAATACTACTGTGCAGATACTAGCATTTGGAAATACTCATGCAGGTGTTTGTATGTGGAAACCTGGGCCAACTCCTCACTGGAAACCAGGATCTAGAAGTGTATTCCTAAGTGACTGCTCATTTATAAACTCAGGTATACATAAAAAAGAGAAGATTTATTAGGAGTCTCATTATGCCCCTGTCATACAGAAACTGTCTGAAATGGTGATGATACCTAGGGAAGTGACAGAAACACTCATGGCTATTTTTTTACTAAATATATGGATGTTACTCCAGTTATGTTAGTGAGAATTATGTGTGCATATTGAGAAGGAAATAAATCAGCCTGCAAAGTACTGAAAGTGCGCAGGTGTTCCCACTTTTTTTTTTTTCCCTCATTAAATTGCTCATTTGTAATTTCCTCATGTGTTCATATCCCCTAGAACTCTCAGCTGAACATTTTTTCCACACTGAATCCTCACAAGCATTTATAAAAACTTAATTCTCTGGTAAATAGCCTGTATTCCTTCAGTAAAAGAAGAATAAAAGAAAAAAAATGTAAAGAAAACTGTGGAATAATTTAAAGAACAAATGCTATATCTTAATAATCTCGGTGTTACAATCTGTAACATTTACTGGCAAGTATCCTCTGTGTATATAGACTACCTGATTTTTTTCCTCTGAGAGAATAAGATCTAGAAACTGAAATGTGACTCGTCTCTTATTCATTTATTCAGAATATTTGATATTGGTCAGACTTCATTTAACCCCTGGAATTTAGTCTCTATTTTTCAGATTTTTTCTGCATGACGTTTTTAGTGACCTGAACCTTCCAACCACTCTGTGCAATGAAAACACGTTCATACCATTCCATATTCTTTCCTATCATTTAGAAGAAATATGGAAGAGGGTCTATCTAGTTTATTTTAGAAAGACCATATCCTTCATAAATATAATCTTTTCCAAGATCTAACCCAAATTCTGAAAAGATAATTTTGTTAGTTCAAAGATTTCCAAATACCGTTGTCTTACTAGTAAGGGGACACGACTTGCTTCAATCTGGTTTGCAGAAAAAATCTCTGCTTCTTGGTACCAGGTGCCAAATACTGTGTCAAATGACTGCACAGGGAGTTACTTGTGAGCCGTGGTTACCTGCCAGGTCTGCTCCTATGCACTGGTAGCAGGAGTGCAGCTGGCTCCCTGGGCTGGAGCAGTGCAGGGCCTCATGCAGGAATCCCATGGTGTCAAGGTGAGCTGACTGTAGAGCACTAGGCGAGAGGGTGGAGTTATGACCCAGTGTGGTATACCCAGAAATACGCTCGACCACAAGAAGGGAGAATGAGACATGCCAAGAAAAGCCTGGTCTGCTCAGAACACAGACCCTCTCAGGCTCTTCTATCAGGTACTATTTGTCTCACCTGCAACTCTCTCTGCCGGTGGTACCAGCTTATCTGAAATGACATAACAATTGTTCTAACCTGCCAAATGTTGATATTGGCTTTTTTATCACTATCTCAGGCAGCAGATGTGCAGAAGCTTCTTGTCTTAATTAAAAAAAAAAACAAAAAAAACCACTTTCAAAGACTCTCATCTTTCATTCAGTATAAGATAATTATTTGCTTTCCATATCACAGGCCTCTGACCTTCCAAATGTTGCATGTTGACTGAATTTTCAGACAAGAGTGCTGATAGTTAGTCCTTAGCAGTGCAAGCATATTTTGCACTTCACACTTTTGCCCATATTTGAGTTAACAGGAGAAATGTCATGTCGTAAGGCTTAGGCATATGGCAGAATTCCCATCTCTTTCTGTTCAAATCAAGCTTGAAAGTGCTGCTTAAAGATATGATCTCTTACAAGCAGGAATTTTAATCCATTTGCATTCACAGTGAGGCAGTTGATCACTTTAGAACTTTGATTACTAATTTAGCAATACTTTAGTGGGATGTAAGCTCTTAAGCACAATTTTTGAGGGGTAAAGTGTTAATATTCACGTGAAAATTTTATTTATTCCTCTAGAAATTTGCTTATATTAGTTTATGATGCTAATATTGCTTTTAAAAAGAGATAAAATCTGATATGACAATAAGATTTGGTATAAAATATTATATATCTTAGAATCTCATACTGGGCTTATGCATTCAGAGCATATACTGCATTTTTTCACATTTCTACTAAATTAATAAATATGTCAAATACTTCCACATGCAGGAAAAAATTCTGTTTTATTGCTATACTCTTTACTTAGATTTGTGCATCCTCTGCAAACTGTTAAATAGGCAAAGGGCAAAAATCCCTTTTCAAGAAACATAATGTTACCATAGCACTGAACCTTAAAGAATCAGCATTAGATTTATAACTTAAGGAATGGAGAACAATTTGTATTGCTACTAATATAAAACACAGCTGATTTTATTGTTACCAACTAATTCTTAGATAATTCTTATACACAATAAATGTCATCTACATTAGTATTTATTATATTCCATAATTTCAAAATTTGTTTACTTTGTAATAAAATTTACCTTGCTAATCTATCTTGGGAAAAAGCAAAGACAAAAGCAATTTTAAAACAAAGTACAGAAAAAACCTTTAACCTAGGTTGTTGATTTTCTGTTAAAGGCAACAATACCTTTATGCCATTTTGTTGTATTACTTTCACTGATAGGATGGTGAAATTAGAATATTCTGAAGAATATTAGTGGACAATTGCAGCCAATTATCTAGAAAAGCAAAGTAGACCAATGCATAAGTAATAATTTTATGATTTCAGTCTATGTCCTTATTTCAGTGACAATTATATCCTTCCTCCATATTCCATATTTGTACAATCAAAAGATGGCAGTGCTTCATCAACAATTCCTACAGAGTTTAAGTTTATCCTTAGGTCATTGTTTACAATACAGGAAAGCTTTAAGAAAATGCACAGATTTACAAGATATCCAGTCTCCCTCTCTAAGCAAATTTCAAAGGGAATAAAAAGGGTTCCAATTTGTTTTTAGGGTGTTTTGGTTCTCTAACATCTTACAAAGCTTGCTTGATTAATATTTTCTCTCTCACCAAATAAGATTTTGTAGACTACTTAGTAAATATGAATAATTTAAGTCAATTTATCCTATTCTAAGGACATAAAAATTTAGGCAGTTCTGTATCTGGCAGTGACTCATCTTCATAGGTTTATAATCTTTCCTCAAACTCCTGATGTTAAATCCTGATGCCAAATCACTAACCATTTTAAATAGAGACCAAAACCAGTAGTTTAAAATTTTGTTTGAACCCAGTAATGTAATTTTAGGAGGTTCTTCTCTCTTTTTAAAACATAAGACTGAATGGGTTTTTTTCTAATAAAAACTGTATCTCATGTTCACAGTTCTGCCTAGTCTTTTCCCATATTTATTTTCCTTGGAACATTTAATTTGCTTTCAAAAAGTTTTTCACAACAGCTCTATGTCATAAATATTTTGGCAGAGTCTATGCTAGGCTTGCTCAGCATGCCTGTGTCATAAGCATGAAACAGATCTATACTGTTTACCATGACACAAACTTGCTTTATGACGCTTCTCAGAGATACATTCTATTTCCTGTAAAACTCAGAGATACATTCTATTTCATGTAAAACACTTTCCTGTAAATAAGAAAATAATAACATAACAACTGATATACTTACAAATTGATGAGGAGCCATATTAGAATTTATGAAATTGTTCTTGTTTAATTCATTTATCAGAAAAGGATTATATCTACCTTTGTTCCATAATGTTTCCTGGTCTGACAGTTTGGTTAAAAAGTTAATTAAACCCTACATGCTTCATTTATTCTTTCTTAAAATGAGGATACATTTATTTCATAAATAATTTTTGAATTATAGTGGTAAGCTTTGTATAAATATACACATGCACATACATAAACATAAAGACATGAAAATCACAGGATCATAGGATTTGGGTTGGGTTGGAAAAGACCCGAAAGTTCCAATCCCTCCGTCATGGGCAGAGACACCTGTCACAGGAAGGAGCTACATATTATGAACAGTGTTTTATGTATTTTAACATCAGCAACATATTGATTGTGCTCTCAAGTCTAAATTTTAGAAATGGCGTAATTTAGCCTGATATTTGTCATCTGTTAATATCTTCAGGAAAGACATGTATAAACACAGAATTAATAGACATTATTATTTAAAGATGAGGGCGTTGCATTTTCTGAAACTAATGCTCAACAAACTGAACATCAGAATGCTATGTACCCATTTTTTACTATAAATTCAATTTCTTGAATAGAAACACATCTCACTTTTTTTGCTAATGTGACTTTCTGCACGAGGTGATATATGTGTCTTGAGATATCTATAATGCTGTTTACAAAAAGTACTAAAATAGTCTTTCTGAACAAAAATTAGTTTTCTGCCAGCTCACCTGCTAGTTCCTGGCAACTCACTTGGTTAGCTATCACAGACAAGCAGCTTTTGGTTATGTTGATTGCATATCAGCTTTTATATTTGCTCATCAGTCCATTTTCATAGAAGTGTCTATTTTGCATGATGCAAATCCCTGGGCTTTTTGCCTCTTGTGCTTTTAACAGGTGTATGCACATATAATTTCATTTCAACAAAACTTTATCCATTCAGAACAAAGTAGCTTGTTCCCAAGTAGAGCATGTCACTAGACATTCTGCAGTTTTCATATGAAAAGCTTTTTCTGTCAGATGGTGATAACCTGGGAAAAAATTATTTCTATTAGCAGTCATCTGAGGGGAAAAGCAATTAAAAAAAAAAGTGTAAGGACAGACTTGCAATCATGAGAAAGTGAAGGAGAAAAAAATGCCTGTTTCTTCAACACCAGGTACTTAAAATGTTGCAGACTAATTGAAAAGTTACTTTTTACCCTGGTAAAATTTCAGTCCATGCTCTCCTTCACCATACATCTGCTGTACATAACACACAAACCAAACTGCTTGAGTTTACTCTAGTGACTTAAAGTATCTTTTAACAGTGCTTCCCACCTGAAAGAGCCTTCTCATTTTAGACAGAATTTGGAATCTAACACTATAGAAATAAAATTCTTCATGATGGAAAGACATAATTTTGTAGTTTCTGATGGCAGCATATTCCTCCTACACTAATTATTTTACCTCTTAACCTGTATGTGATCTATGACATTTTTTTCCTGAGTAGGTTCTTTTTTAAGATAATGATATTCAGTAACTCTCAAGCCTTCTAATCCTGAATGAGATAAATGCCAAAA
The DNA here is from genome assembly GCA_013390045.1 of Picathartes gymnocephalus. NCBI lineage: Eukaryota > Metazoa > Chordata > Aves > Passeriformes > Picathartidae > Picathartes > Picathartes gymnocephalus. The sequence continues at coordinate 60,446 of WEKY01043635.1, forward strand.
AAGTCTAGGTATCTGTGAGCCCGCAGTTTGCAATCAAAATTTACTTTCTTTCTAACCTTAACAGTGTGTGTCCTTGGCTATTTTTGATGCCACTTGGATAATGTCAGCATTTAGCCATAACTGGAACGCAAATTTAGCCTACATAATAAAACATTACAAAGCATATTAAGAAACCTTACATTGAGATGAAAATTACTATTTACAAGCTAAGGACTAGGTTTGTGTTAAACATAGCACAACAAGCATATCATGATGTACCATATGGTAAAGGTTTGCAGTTTTATTTTATATTTATACAGACATGCAAGGATAGCTTCAGAGAAAAAATGATCCATATCTCATCTCCTTGATGCTGTTTTTGTGTACAAATCAGCTCTTGTTCAAATTCCCTCTGTCTCACACCTCAGCACATCATACTGTACTTTTGCTTTGGTAAATGTAAATCCTTGGTATATTTTCATGTAAAATATTCTTTTTCTTGGTCTCTGCATTCACCATGTCCTCTTTTCCCATGTTTTTTGTTCTGTTACACCAAACACAACCTGATTACCTTATATTACCCTGGCTTCATGACTTATCCTATTATGCCTTTTGACTCATCAGTGCCACTTTCAATATGCCCCTTGTAGCAATCTCTATTGCAGAGGCTGAATTTTCTGTCAAGCATCTCCATGCTTTGGCTTACACATGACAACGGTAAACCGATACACTGTAAATAAAAATAGCACAAGTGAAAGTTAATAACAGTAATAACATTATTTATGTCCTTTCACTGGTTGTGAAAGATACTGTTAAAAAGATACGTGCAATAAACTATCATCAGTGCATGGGACGTTTTCTGCTGTAATCCATGGAATTAGGGTGAACAGTTTTTCCTAAGATATAAAAATGTTTCAGTTACCTAAACAATAATTTTCAGAGTTATTAGAATGCCTATGTGTAGTGGAAAGATCTAGGCTATGAAAATGCAAACATGTAGTCTACATGCCAGGAAGCAGAGCTCAGAAGTATCCAGGCTAATACTTTACAAAGCCAATTTGCCACGGTAGCATTTTTAAGCCTGGGACATGTTTGATTTTGCATAAACCATTTTTGGACTTAATTTGATTGTAAAGAAAATATAGCTGCTTTAACACAATGCTACAAATGGGTTACTAAGTCGCTTGGTTGCAACCTAGGTTCATTGTGTTTAGCCATCTACGTCATGACATGAGTATTTCCCTAAATTCCTGTGAATAGGTAAAACTGCTGATTCTATATTGACCCTCTCGTTTTAGTGCACTATAGTAATATAGTTTTTTCCACTTTCAATTTTTGCTTCTTATTTAGGATTTTAAGAGTGGCAGATCATATATAGGCCCTTTAACATTTTTGTACTTTTTTCCTTGTTCAAGGAAATAGATTGAATATTGGCTGCAAACTTCATAAGTAGATGAAGATGTAAGTCAATATTACTAAGAATGACTGAATTGCTATGGAAACAAACCTCATCAGAACACTGTAAATAAAGGAGAGCTAAGCAGGATAAATCCAGCTTAAAGACATCATGTCTTTTTTGTGCTCGCATCTTGGTAATGTGACAGTGGAGAATCTAAATCAGCTGACTTAAAGCATCTTGGAATAACCACAATTATGTACTACCACTGCATCACATACTGCCCCCCAGCAAGATTAGATGTCATCATTATTATATTTAGTTGCTTTTGTTGTTTAGTCTTACTTTTTAATCTGTTCTCTTCCTTTTTTTTCCTATTCTGCACAAATCAGCATTGATACTCCAGCTGTGAGAATAATCCTGCCTAACATATAATGTTATGATTATAGTCTGTGCTCTGAAATATTAAACAGCTTATCAAGAACATTATAAGCATTAAATAGAGATGTTTAATATATTTTTCTGTCCTTCAACTTTCCTGTTATATCTATTCTTGAGAAGATGAGAAATTCTTGTCTGAGAACCAGAATAGAAATATTTTGAAATATCTCATTTTCTAAAAATTTTAAATCAAGGAAGATAAAATAGGAATAGCTATACTACTAAGCTTAGAAGCAAATTTTAATTGAGGATCCTTTTCAATATATCTTCAGTTTTAATTAATTGAATAGTTTGAGTTCCATATTACTACAAAATTTTCTCATTCTTGGATTGGTCCTTTCTAGGACAAAAAGGAAAAAAAAAAGGTATCAAATGTTGATATGCTTGGCATCTGGTTTGCTTTTAGATTTGTTTTAATTTATTTTCATTCACCTGTATCAGTTACTGAGCTGAATTAAAGTGACTTTACTAAGGGATTAGCGATATAATCTCTATGAAAAGTTACTCTTTCTTGCTCACACACTGGAATTTAAATCTTTCTTTCCACTTAATTGTACTTGAGCTTTCAGATAGGTATTATTATTGAAATACTTTAAAACCATGACCCAGCTGCTTAGGGATATTCTAGAAGTAGGAAGAAATAAAACCATTCTCTTTATTGGCCTTATTTTAGGAAATAGCCACACTAAGCAAAGCCTAGATACTGGTAATATCTTTAGTAAACATATCTCTTGTCCAATTACACATACTATTTCAGGAGGAGACCTATAGCTTTCAAGCAAGCTAAAGCACTTTTATATGCATGATTTTTAGGCTGATCTGTCCATGGGTCAGATTCTTTCCTAAAGTTAGTGTTTTAAATCAATGGAGTTCTACCAGTAAACACATAACGCATATGATTGAGTCAAAGAATCACAGAATTTTCTGAGTTGGAAGGGACCCACAAGGATCATTGACTCTAAATCTTTAGTGAGTGGCCTGTACAGGGATTGAACCTGCAACCTGGGCTTTAGCACCATGGTCTAATCCACTGAGCTAATCTCAAGTCCTTAAATTATTTTAGTACTGGTAGATACATTATTAAGTAAATTAAATAAGTGTTCTCTTGAAGATGAGCCTTTCAAATATTGTAGCTATAAACAATATCAGAAACCAAATAAGTTGCATATTCATTAGTGTTATCGTAAAATGGTTCATATCAACAGGAATTACACTATTACATCCAGGAACACAAAAAATTACACAAGCACAGTTAAATACCTCTTTCATGTACCTTTACTTACTGGTGCTGTCTTTTATAAAGACTCATTTTAGAATCTTTTCCAATCCACGGCATATGTATCATCACTATTGCAGCATTAGTGATACAGATCCCAAAATGGAATTTTCACAGATTTGGGGAGTTTTTGGCTGACTACTTTTTGTTCAGTTAGGGACATCCATTTAAAAACAAATCAAATAATAATAATGTTCTACCCGTGAATTAAAGGTAAATAAAAGTAAGTTTGATACAGATTAGATAACCATATGAAGATTTGCTATTCTAAGTGTTTAGGGTCAGAATGTGTTGTTTTGTTGGGCATTATTTGTTATAGTGAGGGTTTCTATTAAAAACTATCAACTCCACTAAATATTTACTACTTAGTAGGTTTTTGAAATTAAGATTTAAATACAGATTCATACAGCATGTGAAAAAGTAGCTCTATGAGTTACATCTTAAATGTCTGTAAATCATTTTACTCCCATTTAATTAACTCAAGATCTGATTTTAAAAATACAGCCTGGAAATACGGCTCATCCTAGGCATGACCAGAAAAACTCAATTATTTTTTCAGAAAAAATTGTGCTCTTTTCACTTTGTCAGATGGCTATACTGAAGAGAAATGGTATAAGGCACAGTGACATCTGAGAAATTCTAAGTAGCCAGGGATTTACTAATCCTCTTTTAAGCATACTGAAAAATGTGGAAAAGGGAAATGAAACTGAAGAATAGAATTTTTATGTGCATCCAGCTCTGTCTCTCTACATGGAAGTGTGAAGTGAGGATTGCTTATATGGGATGGAAGAAAGTGATGAAAAGCAGCATGAAATCTATCCACCATGTGACCAAGGCAAAACACATTATAGAGCTAAAATAGAAAGGATTAAACAGTAAATATTTCCCAAAACCTAAAAAGAATTTGCCAAAAATCTCAACAGGTCAAAAAAGAATGACTGTAGCTTATTAAAATTTATTTTATTTCATTTGATACATCATCTGTATTACCTATTTACAAACACTCAGTATTTTTAAGGAAAAGACTACTGAGCTTTCTCTTACCTCACAGGTTCAGTTCTCTTTCTCCTCATCAATATGCTACCATTTTTTCTGTTCTACATTCCCCTGGAATTTCCCAATTCAGTTTGAAATTTTACCCTGCTGGATAAGTGAATCTAAAAAACCCAAAAAAACCAAAACAAAAAACCACCAAACAAACAACAACAACAACAAACATAAGACCAACAACAACAAAAAGCCACTTAACTTCTCTTATCCAATTCAGAAATAAAAAGAACAGAACTAAGCTTTGCTGAGAGTTAATTTAGCAACACAGCAACATCTCAATTGTAGTGCAACAGGATGGCTCCCTAGGGACAGAGGGGCTATGAGTGTGGGGATTCCCCCAGGCTGGCAGCCAGAGCTGGTGCCACACCCCAGCAGGAAGCAATATACCTGTACCTAAATTCACACTTTCATGCTGAGAACAAAATGAATCACATGGAAAGTTATGTTTTTCAATTTCTAAATAAAGGTGACAACGCAGAATAAAAAAACTGCCTGTGTACAATGAGATATTGTCATGTTCAGTAAAAATATTCTCAAAACTTTGTTGGAACAGTTATCTTTCCTTCAGGGAGCTAAAATGCCTTTATTTAAGTAGATAGGTGAAAGGAAATCTCTAAACAATATCTTTTGGATTTCTGGTTTTGTGCTGTCAGTAAAAGTACCAGTAAATGAACTTTTACTAAAATAAGGAATAGCAGCCACTTCTGGTTGAGTGGCATAACTGGATGAAGGCATCTTCTATCAGAAACAGCTCTTCTATCTCAAATTGTGTGTTATCTTAATGAAGCTTTTAACTAGATCAATTCTTTGGGAAAAGTATGTTTTCAGATTAAAAAAACAAAAGGGTATTTGCATACAAATATGCTAACATTTTGTCCATTTTGCAGATATTTTACAAAAATTTTGTTCAAAACAAGTAAGATAGCAAAAGAGTTAAGAATATCATTGAGATTATTTAACACTCCACCACTGAAAATCAAAAGTCAGCACCCTTATCTTCACTTGTTATATGGGAAAAATAGTTTCAACTGCATGGAGTCAGGAGAAACACATCACACAAACTAGTGAAGTGATGGTAATTGGGCATTTGTGACATTGGAAACAGTGCAATGCAAACTTTAGCCAGCCCCTCATCATAAGGGCCTTAAACTATTAGTAAATTCAACATAAATAATTTTCATTCTATGGTGCAAAAACATTTTATATCAATTAAATAAGTAAATTTTTCTGATATCACAGATAATCATCATTAACCTTTTTTATTCTTGCTAATTTCTTACACAACATAAAAAAAATTCTCTCACTGAAATATTTTATAGTCAATTTTTTATTAACCTACTGTATATAACATAGCCATCAGTGACTTTTTAGACATAAATCACCATGTAGAACACTGTCATGCTGTTTCAATTGTTTTTAAAAAGACATCTTGTAATAAGAAATTTTAACTTTCACAGTCACAATATCTTGATAATAATAATTTCAAGTGCCTTGTATAAAAGTTTTGAAGGATGAAAAATAAATTCTAAATATAGTGTTCCATCTGTTGGTCTCTTTTGTTCAGCAAAGTGTTTGTTCTGTTTTTTAAGATGCTAGTCAGTTACAGAAATACCACATTTCTTCTTTATGAAACAATCCAGGCAAAGAATTTTCCAAGTCAGAAGAACCTGAAATCTAAGAAATTATTTACAAGAGAATTATCCATTGAACTTGATGAGGTATTCAAAGCAGGAGTGGGTGGTGGAGTGGAGATGGAAAGGATGTTGCTCTACTCTATAATTTAATGATCTGAAACTAGAGCATAAAGATAAATTTTACTTAATTTTCTCTCCTGAATATTTACTTTTAATTACAAATCCAAGCTGAAGCCAAAACTCTAAAAATGTTTAATCAGATTTTAGATGTGAAATCTAACTCATGTTCTGACTATAAATGTTATATTTGTTAAAGTTCTCAACCCTGACTTGAACACAAGAATCTGGAGAAGCCAGCTATTTTTATATAAACCTACTGGTGGCAAAGTAGTGTTTGATAGAGATGTTACAGCAGAAATCAATGAGATAATCTGGAATACAGTACTTCATATTATGATTCTTTAACTCACCATGATGCAAAATTATTTAATTTCTATTTGAGGAGTTTACTGTCTGGAGCTCCTAAGTGGCAAAAGGCATTTAAATCTCAAAATGAGGTTGTTGTCTCAGCATATTGTATCAATCAACAGGGGTATGCTAATATTAAGATTTTCTGTATCTCACAAATGGTTCTGCATTCTGCTCTAGAGATGAGGTACCTAGAAGTTGTGCATTTCAATGTTTGATTTACATATGCTAAAGACCTTTGGATAAAACATTGTCTTCCTTGTGAAGCACACAGGTCTGTAGCTGTCACAGTATACCCTGTCTTGGTACCAGGCTGGGCTGCCTGTCACAAACCTCCACCAATAAACCCACCCCACATCACTGATGTTGGCACTGCCCAGACTATAACCTGAGCCAGTGAGATGGTAGCCCGGGAATCCTTGGAAATCTAAGGCTTAAAAGGGCAAACCACAGGAAATAAACCTTCTGTTTGCTGTTCACCCCACCACGAGGTCAGCTGCCTTTTCTTTATCTCATCCTGTGAACCCTGGACCCCTCACATTACATGTAGCTAAGAACAGTAAAAAAATGTGCAGAAAAAAATGTGATGTGTTATTATTTTACATGTTTCTGCTCCAAATATTCTATTTATGTGTACTTGTGCCAACCTTTATTGGACATTCAAATGGTTGAATGGTGTAAACAAACGACTTAAATGTTCAAATTGCACAGATCTTTTAACAAATGATATGCAATAAGGCAAACAATAACCACATGACTCTAACATATTGATACATAGACATTTATGTACAGGCAGAGAGATTTTCTAATGATTGATTTTCTAATATTTTAGTAAGTGTATCATGAAAGTTTATTTTAAGTGTTCTATGTAAATAATATTTTTTTCTTATGGTACTTTTGGGGCAGTGTAGAAAACAGGAGATGAGACAAAAAGTCTTGAAAAGATGGTGAAACAACTATGTAGAGTTAACCACTGAATTTTACTACTTATACCTACATCAAATTTTTTTCAAAGTTTTACAGCTTTTAAAGCATGACTTTTGAATGAGTGATGTTTTTTCAGCCAATAACATAGTAATAGTAACTAAAAGGAATTATAATTTTTCTATGAGCACGTGTGTCCGTGTGATCATAACACAAAATTATAATTTTTTCACATTTTTTGCCTTATTGAGTTTTACTTTGGTTTTGAGTACCCACAAGAACATTGTCTAGAAGCTTATTGTGTGTGATCAAAGTGGTTTTTTTTGTTTTTGTTTTTGTGTTGTTTTTTTTTTTGGTGGAATTTAGTATTATTTTTTACTGATAGTAAAAAACTAATATAGAACTCAAAACAAAAATAACCAAAATACTTATTTCTCCTTTGTGCTGTAATTTACCTGTTCTTTGTTTTCTTTTTGCTACTTCATTGGAGAACTTTAACACATGATGGACTGATAGTCTTAGAAACTGCAAATCCATCCTGTCATTGGTGTCTCCGATGAGAAGGGATCATCTGGAAGTGGTCCTGGACATCAGTAAAGTCTACAAATGTGTGATAGCACTGCCAAGATTGCAAGCAAGGTAACTAGTTACTGCCACTAAAAGAAAGGATGAAGCAGCTAAAGGTGTCCTGTGGCCTGGATTGCCCAGTTCACCTCAGCCAAAAAAACCCCAAGTGTTCTTTGATCAGAGTCTTTCAGCATCAAAGCAGTAAGACAAAATAATGATCAGTCTTGTTTCAGATTTTTATGCTGCAGGTTTTTCTCATTTTCCTTTTTCATATTTGCATTTCAAAGGTAGTAGACTGCTTCAGTTTCTAATATTTAGAAAGATATTATCCTAGATGTCCTCTGTGTGATTTGCCATAAGTAATAGTTATTATTTACACGTATTATTTACATCATGCCAGCCCCCAGCTCTGTGCTGATATTTTACTGCCACTCTGAGCAATTATCTTTAGATGCACCTGACCTCTCCAACACTTTGATATATAAGAAATATGTATAGACAGTATTAAATTAAACCTATATTTCATGCTTTGCCAAAATTTTTACAGCATCCATGTGCCTTAGGTACACCTGGATTCTTACATGTTAATAAACTTATTAGCCAAAAATCTGAAAATGCCTGTCCATTAAACAACAAACCAAAACAAGACCCAACAAGCTCAGCTATCCAAGAGGCAAGAGGCAGTCATAAGTAGATTGGGCCAACATGCAAGGTTTCTATGCCTGATTAGTGCTGCTGATTTTCATGATCATTATGTTATCTTTATGTAATAGTCTAAAACTAACTAACCTCATGAGTTCTGAAGAAAAGGGATATTGGTTCCATGGGGACATAATTTTTGTCAAAGATCAGAGAGGATCATAACCCAGGAGTTTGTGGACCCAGGGCTAAGATACATGTGAAGGACACAGAATTTTGAAATCATAACAGTGGTCTAAATAAGACTGAACATTAAATCAAAACTGAATTATAACATCTTGAGTGAGATCCTGATGTTTGACCATTCCAGTGTCTCTCTCTCCATTAAAAAGACTGTATCTTTGAAATGTCTTGGATTGATACTGATGGCAGTAAGCATTTTTCCACTTTAATTTACAGGTATTTGTCAAACAGGAAAATTGATCTCATTCAGGTTTAGTGCTACATTCTGCCAAAATAATTGCATGAAATCTCCAAACTCTATTGTGATACAAATAAAGTATGATAATAACAGCAATAATACTAACAATGAATTGTATTTTTATGCACAAAAACAGGGTAATTCTTCCTTGCCTTTAACATGTTACCAAATGTAATGTTCATTGTAAATGTAAAATCTTCAGAAATTTACTGCTAGTATCAAAGTCTATTCAGAAATAATTTCAAAATCAAATAGATGCCTATGTCAGCCATCTACAAGTTAATAACAATTTTTCTTTAGATCAACATCCTGATATTGATCTTTCTTATAGTGATTGCAGATATATTTTCTTTTGCTTTCAGAGGATTTTTTTTTTTTTTAATAAAAGGCAGGCTGGGTACTGAATAGGAACAATTAATTCAATATTTAAAAATGGAAAAAAGATGTGGAGAACTAGAGGCCAGTCAGTTTTACCTCAGTGGTCACCAAGATTATGGAGCAGATCCTCCTGGAAACTGTGCTAAGAGACATGGAAAACAAGGAAGTGATTGGTGATAGTCAAAAGGACTTCAGTAAGGGCAAGTTGTGCCTCACATGTTGAGGCCTTCTACAATGTGGTTACACCACTGGTGGATGAGGGAAGTGCAGCTGATGTTATCTACCTGGACTTGTGCAAAGCATTTGACACGATTCTGCATGACATCCTTGTCCTTACATGGGAGCAACATGGATATTATGGATGTATGATTTGGTAGATAAGGAAATGGATGGATGGTTGAGTTGTGGTCAGTGGAGGTGAGTGATCAGTGGCATTCCTTAGGGGTTGGTATTGGGATTAGTGCTGCTTAACATCTTTGTCAGCAGCATGGACTGTGGGATTGAGTGCACCCTCAGCAAGTCTGACAGCACCAAACTGAGTTGCTGTCGAAATGCTGAAAGGAAAGGATGACATCCACAGGGATCTTGACAGGCCTGGGAGGTGGGTCTATGCAAACCTCACAGAATTCCACAAGGGAGGTGGGTCTGTGCAAACCTCACAAAGTTCCACAAGGGAGGTGGGTCTGTGCAAACCTCACAGGGTTCCACAAGGGAGGTGGGTCTGTGCAAACCTCACAGGGTTCCACAAGGGAGGTGAGTCTGTGCAAACCTCACAAAGTTCCACAAGGCCAAGTGCAAGTTCCTGCAGCTGGGTCAGGGCAACCCCAAGCACAAATACAAGCTGGGCAGAGAACAGACTGAGACCAGCCCTGAGGAAAAGGACCTGGGAGTTGACATGGCACAGCAAAGTGAGCTTGTCCCTTTCAACCCAAATTATTCTATGATTCTATGGGTAAGTGAGGAATAAAATTTTTCGACCATGTTTCTAATGCCAATGGCGAAAAAAGTATATTGGAATTTGCTTTATTTAGTCTTACACATTATTTCTTCCTTCACTCTTCATCTACTTTAAGAGTATACTGATGATGCAGATTTACGAACTTTTCCACATATTCTCCATAGGCTACCTTGTCAATCAGTTACTGGAGTGGATAAAAATTTTATTCTGTGAGATTGATGAGGAAAGGAGTAATTTGGTCACTGAAACTCTTCTTTTTTATTCATGCTTTTTCCCTCTCCTTATCTTACTTAATACGTATGATTTTGACACAAGAGATAATGAATCCATTCCTGCTGCATTATTAATTTTGAATTAGATATTAAGCAACAGTTCTTCTGAAGGAAGAAGAGCATATAATTCATACTAGTGGGTTGCATTAATTCTTATTATGTATATATTTAAAAATAGATGGACTTTATTAGCTCCAGTATTGGTATGATATTCTTACACATGTTCACATGCATTTGGCTCTTACTGCTAGAGAAACCTTTAGGTAATATTCTTGCTTCAGCAGTTGCCATCAACTTTTGTATCTCCTCCCTCTGGATTTTGCCAGCCTAGCAATTAAGTTTAATGATTTTTAGTGCCAACTTTTGGCACCCCAAACATTTTATATAAATTAGAGTCAATAGTAAAGATCAATAACCAAGGCTGGGTAAAAAATACACATTTTAAAATACACTCTCTCTTAACAGTTGCTTTTGGCTATAGGGAGCCACTAATATTTATGATAACTTTTCTAAGCCTTTCACTTTTTAAGGTCTTCATTAATTTATTTAGCAACAACAACAAAATGTGACTGCAGTCTCCATAGTACACCGCAAAGGAAATTACTGGAAATTTTATTAGATAAATTTATCACTTTCTCACAGATATGACTGATAAATGGATTGTCTCTCAAAAAGAAGTAAATTCAAAAGCTGAAAAGAATAGCAGATGAAAAAAAGGTCATTTCATTTGACTTCTTTCAGCAGAAAAACAACCTGTAATATTTGCTTGAAGCAGTTAATTACAATTACCTTTGAAATACAGAACAAGAATATAAATGCATAGATTAGCTTTGTTACTACCCCCAAGCCCCTTCACTCCAATTTAAAGATTTTAAAAGGTGCTTAAAATGCGCAAGAACAAAATTTTTCACTTTGATAGTCTGGCAGCATCCTCCTAGAATTCAAAACGTGACAGCTAAGATCACCTGGGAGTAGAGTTTTGCCCCTTAGTAACATGTGGTGACGGAGATGTACAATAGCAATTGTTTGTGTAGACCACAGGGTATACCCTTAGGATAATACAGAGGAGATGTGTGAGACAAGTACTGACATCTCACTTGGTTATGTGATATTCAGATGTGCAGAGAATTCTGACCCCCTTCTGTAAGTGCCGTATAATTTTCATACCTGCTCCCCTTACCTTCAAACTTTTCCTCATACTTCTCCTACAGAGTTACAGGTTGCCTTCCCCAGCGCATTTCTTCTGCAGCTCTTCAAAGAGACAAATTTGTCACAAACAAGATGTGCCTCTGTTACTCCGAAGACCCTCAACTGTTTGTCTACTCCTTAAAACCACTGACAGCAACAAAAGAATTCCAGCTCAATATTCTTCGTATCATTAAAGTCAATGGAATTAAATGCGAATGTTTATTAGGTTACTACTTTGCAGCCTAAACAACTCCAGTTCATTTTTTTCAGTGCTTTTTTGAGTTTGTTTGTTTTGGGGATTTTTTTGTGGGGAGAGTGATATTCTGGTTTGATTTGAATTTTCTATGGTTTTTTGTATGTTTGTTTTTTTTTGTTTTGTAGTTTTAGTTTTCGGTTTTTTTTCTTTTTCCCAGAAACAGTAAGTCTTTGCTTCTAAAGGATATGAATAACATGAGACTTCTGCAGGGCCAGAAGTCCAGACTGAAGAAGTTAGGATAGGGGTTTCAATACCATGAAATTGAACCGATTTAGCCCACCATACTTAATAGAAATACCTGTAAGTCTTAGTGACCTTCTTGCTTCCATATCAGAAAAGGACATCTTCAGATGTCACTATTAGCTGTAAGTGATCTTTCTCTTTTTACCTCTCCTGACTTGGAGTGCTAAGACACTACTGAATGAAATACTAAATATTCTTAATTACTAATTCCTTGTGGAGATACAAGTAGATACTTCCCTTTCTCTGGTGTAACTTGCTTACAGTTTGGATCTCACAAAGTTTAGGATTATGTAGGGATATTAAGGACCATTAAGCTGACTTAAACCGGCCCAGGTTTAATTTTATACAAATAGTGGTAAACAGCACAATCCCTTTATTTATGTTTGCTGCTAGAATACATTCAGCTGAAGAAAATGGGGAAGTTTTGAAATGTATACCTAAATAAATTCATTTCCCCACATAATTTTGTAATTAGTCCATGTTATGTGTTGGTTTGTTTTTCTTAAAATAAACAGGATAAGAAGAGAAAAAAAATATTGCCCAAAAGGAAGATTTAGGATTTTCAGTTTACAGTTTTATACTACCAACCCTGAGCTTCTCTCCTATAATTTAAGTAGATCAAGGCATACAAGACTGGGCTGACACAATCTCATAAATCATCTCTCGTTCAAATTAACAACCAGGGTTTTTTTCTTACATAATTAACATTTTTAATCAAATAAGTTTTACAGTTGATGGGTTAAAATGAGTAAACTCCTAGCAGCTATGGCACACTATTTTCAGCACAGAAACACAATAAAATTATAATTCAAGGCTAACTGTAAGTAGTTATTCCATTAATAACTTTAAAAACAGGTAGTGATTAACAAATTGTATACTACATAAAAAGAGGATACATTATTTTTTAAAATGGCCGCTATTCAGTTCTGAAAAGCTGATAATTCATATTGGATTTACTTCAGTAATATTCAAACAATTCTCTAAAGGCATAAACTAATTCACAGCCCAAACCCATAAACTAAGATATATATATCTCAATCCGTCATGATCAGGTGTATACTACATAAGGTAAACTCACACATTCTAGAAATTTTTTGTGGATGACTATGGAATACAGCCACTGCTTAAAGAAAAGATACACAATAAATTATTCAAGTTTTGCAAGAATATCAGAGAACCCTCCAAGTACATTTCTGTTTCTCTTGTTACATGCAGAAATTCATCCTGGTCACTTCTGATTACGATAACAGAGTTTTTAATTTTCTGACTTCTGTCATTCACCCCTTCACTTGGTCCAGACAGTCTCTGTCTGAGAAACACTTTATTCCCTCTTTTGACAGCTGTCATTGGCTGATGTACCCAATCTCACACTGTGTGCATTTTTTAGTGTCTTTAGTTAGGAAAACCTTGTTGGCATTTACAAAGTCATCCTGAGCTCAAGACACCTTAGAATTTAGTGAAAATAAAATGTGTCCATTCACAGCAGCCAACACAAATCACTACGTTGTTTTCTTGTTTTAATAAAAGTTACAGTTGAAGAAATAAACGTAAAGTAGCATTAAGACAGAATCGTCAAAAGTCCCCAATTCCTCTGTCCGTCAGACCACTTTTGTATATCTGACACTATCATGACAGGACTTTTGTCTTTCTGCATTCCTTGTTTCTGAGATTACATCTCAAGTGAGGTCTCTTGTATTTTAGCATCTAGATTTTAAATATATTGCTTATGAAGTACTTCCGAGGGTCTGGACAGTTTAAATCCTACTGAGCTTGATTCTTTTTTACTAGAAGATGTAGAATGGCCACTATTTTTTTCAGTGAAATAAGCATGTCTCAATATCTGTGAAGATGGAATTGTCTCTTTTTTAATACTAGATATCAATCCTTGGACTTGAGTGGACAATTTATAACTATTTAACTCAAGACAGAAAAAAACAGTCTGTGTTTACTGGCTCAGACAAAATTGCACACTCTAGCTGTTCCACCCTTTGCGGCTGAGGGCTGCATAGCTCAGTTATTAGAGACACTCATATAAACATTTAGAGGAATGTTTAGTTCAGTTCTTCTGGCTGAAAACTAATCCCTTTCCTTACAGGTCAGTTTTCAGGCAATTCAGCTATCTCCAAACTAAACTGCTACACGTGTAAAAATGCTGGCATGAGGGAGGGACAAATGTATTCACTGTGACTGGAACAAATATAAGTGTTGAAGCAGGACCAAGGGAACTCTGATTAGGCTGAAGATGTTGAAGATCCTCGTAATGCATCCACACCTCCTTTACTAAATCTTGCCTTCTATATTAGTTTGTACATTTCCTAAATGTTTAATAAAAAACTGAGTAAAATACATTTTGATCACTAATAAGCCTTATTTGATTGAGATTTACACCACTAGAAGCTGGCAATGTGCTTGCTGTAACTGATCATTTACTGCCTTTCTTTTAAGGGTACGGCATACAGCACAAAGCAGTTCACTTGTAGAGAGAAATCAAAGCAAAGCACTTGCCCCACAGAGAGTTTATTAATTTAATTTCAATCTTTCCTTAATGCAGAATGAATAGACAAAAATACAGTCTAGGACTTGCATCGAGGGACCCAACATAGTATTTACTGACAGCTTGATCCTCTACTAAATTTTGTGACTAGAGTTAGAAATTTAGTCGTCAGTCTTCTTGACCAGATCATTCTGACAGTCAGGCTCATGTCTCAAGACTGCAATGCCTGAACTCTTAGGGGTGTTGAGACCTTTTTCTGAGTCTTTTGTCTTGCTTGTTTTAACATATAGGTAAATCCTGTCTCAACAGATGCAATAATTTTTGAGGTCATTTTAGAAATTAAAAAAAAACAAACTGAAGATCCTAAAAACTTTGAAGTGTACAAGAACAAACAGTTTAAATGTCTGCATGATTAAAAATGACTGATTGTCTCTTCAAAATTTTACCAGGATGAAACAATGTATTCTCAGATTATTTCAAATTCTATTTGTAAATAAGGACAGAAAATGAAAAAGTTAAACAAAATTAGATGTGGGTCTTTTTTTGGTTTGGAGCTTTGAGGTTTTTTTGTAAAGAAAGAATACATGAAGAAAGGACAGAATCATAAAGAGACTGAACAACACAGCAAACACAGTAGGACTGACACTAGAAAGAGATACCAATAAATTCACTGTACAGAGATGCAACAGAGGTCAGGGACCCAAGAGTGAATTCAGACTTTTCTTACTAACTCTGGACATATTTCTCACGCCCTATTTTTTCAATGTTTAATTCCTGGGAATGAAATTTAGAATAAGGGTATATAATTTACAATTTCATGTCATTGCTACCAGTTTCCCCAGCGACGCATGCCTAGCTTGCCTGGGGACCTAAGGCTGCGCTGAGAGGAGTCTCCCGAAAGCACGACTGTTTGATCTCTGAAGGGCACAGCCAGCAGGCCAGTGACAGCAGTGCAGGCCGATGGCAGCTGCGTGGGGAAGGCAAAAGAAAACGCCGACAACCCTTTGGCTCAGTAAACCAGACAAAGGTTTATTGCCTGATGGGGCTAAGAACCAAAAAGGGCAACAGACAAAGGGAGCATGGACTCTTATACTGGGTAATCTCAGGGGTGGAGCAAGGGATACAACCAATGAGGGAAAACCAGGGGTGGAGTTTGAAAATGATGAACTTATACAATATCCAATAAGAAAACACGGAGGAGGGGATACATTTAGACTAACAAATCGGCAACCAAGTTGTGGGGAACTTTCCAGATTAACAGGGGTGGTTTAGGGAGGATTGACAAAGAGAGAGAGAGAGGGATACAGCAACCAGAGGGTGGGGTTTAGGTAAATGACAACCGGGAGGTTCCAAGTATACAGGGGAGAGACTGGGGCAAACCAAACTGGGGTACAAACACTAAAAAATGCCACAACACCCCAGGGATTCTGAACAAGAACATCATCTTGTTCAGAAGCTTTTTATCTGTAGGCCTCAGCTCATCTTCTTTAAATCAGGCACATTTACAGAGTACTTCTCACCAGCAGCATCATAGGATATTGTAAGAAGCTTAATAAATATTCCAGAAAAAGTAACTAAGTTCAGAAATACCAGCAAAGACATTTGAAATAATTCAGGTGTTTATCAAATAACAAATTTGCATGGTTATTTAGCCAGTATAGGATACTGTCCTCTTCACACATGAACTGTGACAGTTTTCTTTTGATGAAAATAATTCAAAACAAGTTCTGTAATTCTTCTGCTCATTACAAAAAGATAGCCAGTCGCCATCTGCAGACTGTGCCTGATTCCTTACTACAATCCATTTGCGATATTTTTAATAAAATTTTGGGGGGTTTATGCCAAATAAAGTCACCAATTTTTTGTGGGGTTTTGTTTTGCACTGTTTTCTCAGAAGGGCACCCTAAGAGTCAGCAGTGCCTGAGAGGTACAGCAATCACTCACTGTTGAATACTATGCAACATATGATTGAAATAATCAGCCATTTATAAGAAATATATGTAAAAGACAAAGGAAAGTGAATGAATGAAAAAAAGGAAAATAGTATAAACAGATATAGAGGTTATGCCAGAAAAAGAATCCAGGGTTTGTATAGAAAAAATCTGCACAGAGTGGGGAATTAAAATAAGAAGAATTAACATCCACTAGTGCCAGCAGAGAAGAAACAATCATAATGATGGAGTTTGTGTTTACAGACCAAACATAGTCCCATATTGCAATCCACTGGATCCCAGACAGGAACTCAATGTATTCTGACAATAATATTTCTGTGTCCATCATTCTGATATTTGAACAGTCAAAGAGAAAAGTCAAGTTCAAACATTCTTGACTCAACAGAAAATTGAGCCTATTATGATGAATCTTCTAATATATTTAAATTTCATTAAAATATGATATCTGCTTTACAGGTAGACCAGGAGTTGAGTGGAAAGCTAGAGATACAATTCAGTTAAGCACTCTCATTATGCTGAGTGTTTAATTGTTTTTAAGCTTCCTCCTAGTGATCATTACACATCTTTTCTTTGGTATGAATTTAGTCTTAACTCCACCAATTCATATTAAGACTTTTCATAAGTCAGTCTTTTAGCCCAGAGGTTTTATGTGCATTTTCTCATTTTCTATTTAGATTATGTCTTTTTTTTTTTTTTTTTTTTATGGGGGAAGCGGGGGCAGGGGTGGAGGGTGGGGTGTTGGGGCAGGATAATGTACCTATACAAAGTAATTAAATTACTTTCTCTACAAACTTTGAATTTTCCAGGGCCTATATGTCTGATATTCACAAATAGAGTAGTTGTCAAGCGTGGACCCCTTCTTAAGATCAAAGCAGCATTCTGTAAAACACCTGATGAAGTTCTTTCGATGAAACACATATTCATAAATGTAAATAAGTATTGCAATATCCAGAACAAGCAATTCTGGCCACAAAAGGTGACATAGTCTATTCTTCACAAGCACTGATTATAAATAACTACATATATACATGTTAATAGTACAGTTGCTATTCATTTTAACTCATTAATCCAAAAAAGAGAGGGAGATCCTAAAAAAGTTGCAAAAATATCAACCATTGAACTACTTACTACTAGGCAACGCTTCCCTTTATTCTGTCATAACTGACAAATTGTGTTTTTAATATAAATGAGAGATTTGTGTAACATTTGTGTATGAGTTAAGCATAATCTCTGAGTGTCATGAATTTGGAAAAAAATAGAAAATGTTGCAAATAGTCAGTTTGAAGAACTCTGTGTCATATTTATGTCCTGCTATGTGCAACTTCTATTTTCACTATTTCCATAGTTATCTTATATATTTATTTTTTATTGCACCACATTGAAACTAAACTGAATCAGTAGGGGGAGCTTTAAGACCCGTGAGCCAAAATTGTGTTTTTGTTCAGCCACTAAACACTTAATATGCCTGAGGGCTTCAATGTTAAACATATTGCTCTGTTCAATGAATAGTGGCACAGAGATTTCTACAAATGTGAGTTTGTTTCCAAAGCACTTGTAGGGTGCCTGTAATCACCTTGTCCTTTGTAACATTGATTTTTAATATATATGACTAGGCCAGGATATTTTATAACCCAAATGAAAAGCTCCTGGAAGCAAATAGCACAAAGTACTGAAAGAGTATAGTTTATATATCCAGAAATAGAAAATCATTTGTTTAAACAAACTCAAGCTGAGCAGAGTAATTGATGGCTTCTTTACCCCCTGAAGTGCCATGAAATGAATGTGCCCTTATATAGTAATTAAAATGTGCCAACGACTATTTTATTGTCTCCAATGGAATTGTCAAGCATTGTTCCAAAAACAAACCAGAGGCAAAGCTGCTAAACATGGTATTATCTGCCATTGTCATGTGTTGGCTTGTATTAAAAAAGACCAACTGTCACATCATACATATGCCTCTATTAAGAGTGAGGATCCTGAGAATCTCTGTTCCTTTCTTATAACTTAAGTAAAAGGTAGCTTGTTTGTTTTTCTTAAATAAAAAATCTGTTCTGTTGTATTAGTCTTCTTTGAACCTACCAGATACACAAGACCCAGCATCTTTGTATTCTGTGGACAATGTTTTATTTATTAAAAAGGAAAATTATAAACCAAATTTAAATAAGCATTCTGGTTAAATCTGGTTTTGAAAAGAAAAGTTTAGGTATGAGACTAAGGGAAAAAAATTGTGTTAGATCACTTAGGTGATAATTCTCTCTCCTTTTTCCTTTCTATGAAATATCAATCATATTTTAATTAGATGTCTGGATTGAAAAATTATAATATTCTTTAAAAAGGGATTCTATTTCCCTGCATTGTTTCCACACTAAATTGTTTTGTTTATATTACGTTTGTACCACAACACCAACAATCCAATTAGAGTTATATATTGCTGAGGACTTTTGTCACATTTGTTAACCTTAAGCCTACTGCAGTCTAATGGAACATCCACTCTTGCTTGTGATGTGACTCATGTCACTGTGTTGTAGCTAAACCCAAACAAGTACTAGAAAAGGATACTGTAACCCTTGTTACTCCACTTTCACCTGCCATATCCTTAGAGTTCTGAGAACTCAGCAATAAAGCCATGAGAAATCACTTGGATCCAAAATCTGAAATCTATTTTGAGTGTCTGTTAAGTAACTCAAGACACACACTGAAAACAGAACTGAAGCATGACAGTCTAAAAACAAGATTTTTCTAATCAAAACCCTATTGATTTGAACACAGCAGAGAGAAGGATGATTTTATCTTATTGTAGTTAAATTATATTGCAGCCTCATTAACTTTTTATAATTATATATATCCAAGCATAATTCAGCCAGTGTGAGCCAAACTTGTCTTAATAAACATTCCCTCAGGAAAGCTAAGTTCACAAATAATTTACCTTTATGCCACCCTGCGGCAATCTCACCTCACTGAGGCTGAATACAGGCTGCCCTCCTTTGGCACTGCACGTGCCAAAGTTCTTGGCTTCTCTTATTCTTTATTCCCATTTCATTTTAATTGGGATGTTCAAATTCTTCTAAAGGATTTGGTAGATGTTCATAAAGTTGAAACAATGTGAAAGTGTAGCCATATATACGTGTGGGTCTCTCAGTCCCACCTTTGTGTCACTTGTGGGGGAAGAAAGAAACTTCCCCCATTGCTTTGCATCATTTTGTAACTAAAATAGCTTGTACTAATCAGGAATGAGGAACTGAAAAGGAATAATTTTGAAAGCAAGCCTAATTCAGCAACAGAATGTGTCTTTTTTACCCTTTAGAAGAACAGAACAAATACACAAAGCAACAGCAGCTCTGTTATCACAGCTGCCTTTCCCATCTCTGCCTAATATAAATATACATATATATATATATATA
>WEKY01043635.1:80623-91846 GCA_013390045.1 Picathartes gymnocephalus
ATATATATAGCTGCGTCCATATAAAACATTTAGGAAAAAAAAGATAAAGAGCTAAATTAAACTGTGACAATTGCCATTTTGCTAAATGGCTTCCTGAAATGTGAGATTTTTCACCTTCCCTTTGTCCTTTCTGTGAGACTGCTTGCTGCAGCACCAAGTCCCAGCTCTTGTAAGCAGCACTAACGTGGCTAGAGCCAGCGTGCCCAACACAAACTGTAGCCTTAGCCCTAGGGTAGCACAAAACCTCCCTTTACCTTTTCTTCTGCAATATATCTCAATACAGTCTGTTATTATATTTCAGTTTAATTTTTAATTTCATTTCTAACTGCTACCCTTACCAGTTTTCTGAAGCTTTCAAAAATTTTCCTTTCTTTTTCCACACTTCTTTTTCTCTTTGCTACTTTTCCCTCTTTGACTACATTCTGCTTATTATTTCAAAAGTGTTAGCATTAGTTATCCAAGAGTTCCTTTTACTGCTTACTGTTTCAGTATTGAGTTTAAAAGGTGGGAGGCAGGGAGGCAGCTGTTGATGTGCTCCGTGCTGCAGGGCAGCCTCTCTGAGGGGAGGCCAGGGATTGCCCTGTGCTGGACGCAGCTGGCTCCAGCCACTTCCAGCCAGCTCCAGCAAGCCCACTGCAGAGTGCAGCTCACCCCCTCAGCTGAGCTGGTGGCACCTCTGTGAATACGTGTTTAAGAAAGGCCAAAAAATGCCAGAACCAGATGGAGGAGAAAGCAGGGGATGCAGCAGAGGCAATGCCTCAATCACAGGAGGAGGACGAGGAGGTGCTCCAGGTGCCTGAGCAGGTATTCTCCACAAAGTCCTTGAAGAAGCCCATGGTAAAGGAAGCGTCTGCTGTTGCAGTCCAAGGAGGACAATGTTTGAGCAGATATTCATACTCTGGAGGGTCCCACACTGGCACAGATGGATGTGCCCCGAAGGAAGCTGCAGGCCATGGAGAGCTCCCATGCTTTTGGCAGGGACTGGAGCCTGTGGAGGACCTGTGCTAAAGCCGTCTGTTACTGATGGACTGTGGAGAAAACCCACACTGAAGCAGTTCTTGAAGGACTGTATCCCATGGGAGGGACCCTGCAATGCAGCAGGCAAAGAGTGAGAGAAGGACAAGTAGCAGTAGCAAAGATTAATTTTTATGAACTGACTGCAAACCAAATTCCCGATCCTCCTGCACTATTTGGGAGGAAGGAGGTAGAAGACACAGGAGTGAAGTTCAGTCCAGGAAGAAGGCAGGGAGGGGGAAATATGTTTTTGGTTTTGGCTTTTGCTTCTCACCAACCAAGTCTGGGTTTAATTGGCAATAAATTAGACCAATCTCCCCATAGTTTAGTCTTTAGCTTGATTCATAATCTTCCCTATCTTATTTTCCCCCTGTCCAGTAGAGGAAAAGGAGAGACAACTGTGTGGGTAACTGGCAGCCTGTCAAGGTCAGCACACTACATACACTGTTGTGATTCTGTATCTGAAAGTGCAGAGGGAAAAAAGTAGTTAAGAGCCTGACATTACTACATCCATTCTGTGTCTTGGAGTGACTGCTATTACAACGCACATTGCTCTCTTTCCAGGAGCAAAGGTGGTAAGCAAGAACTAGTACCACTGGCAAAAGCTTGTTTATGCTATCACTGTGCTTTTCTCATTTTTTGTATTTCTTCTTAAAGTGTTCTTATGTATTGACTGACCAGAACAACCTGGTCAGACTTCTTCAGAAAAAAAAAAGTGACTGGTATCACACTTACACCTAATTCTTTGTTTGTTTTCTTGTTTTTAATTTAAGCAAACATTGCATGGCTTAAAATATCTCATTACTACAAAAGATAAAGAATGTGTTGATTTTGAAAAAATCTTTTGAAGCATTTAGAACACTGAAAATTGTGAATTTTAGATACATACCCAATTATTAAATAACTCTTTTTGCAGCCTTCTTTCTTAAAGGAAACTGTTTCCTGAACACCTTACTGAATTTGTTTAAATTGAAAAAACATTAAAAAAAAAAATTAAAAATTAAAATCTTTTGTTATTGTGGTGAGGGCAACATACAGTTACTAGTAATAAAATAGTTCTAAAAAATACATTAGAAGCAAGAATCAAATCCAGAACAGAGCAGGGAAAGCAATGATTGTTGATTATCTGGATTATGAATAAACTAGCCAAAGCTACACTTAAAGACACCTAGAAAATGTGTGCTTCACTATGTTAGTGAAAATTAATTTCTCTAACATACACTAAAATGGAATTAGTATGGTTATATGCTGGAATATAGCATATAACATTTGTTCCTAAAACCAGTATAGTTAATGTAACGCCATGCTAGCTCTGCTGAACCGTGCTGCACCTGGTGCCGGAGTTAGCACAATCTGTGCTGGCTTAGATATCACTGTATTTCTCTACATTGCACCTTTTTTTTTTTCTTTACTAAGTTAAACTACTTCAAGAACAAAGACAGCAGAAAATAAAGTTATGTGTACATAAAAATGTGCAGCTCATCTATCTGATTTAGAAAATAATAGCAAAGAAATAAAAATGTATCTTCTTGGAGATAGTAATTGTAAGAATACATGCAAAATATCCACACTTTGAGCCAGTTTACTTTCCATTATTAAGGTGTAGTGTTGAGTCCAGGGATGCATACAGATCCATTTACACTCTGGCTCAAGCCTGATTCAGAATGTCACTTTGATAAAATCTTTGAACCAAAGCAAGAAGTCCTGCAACCCGAGGTCTGAAGCTCCCCAGAGTCCTCAGGGTCAGACTGTAGAGTACTTTATTTTGGATCAGCATGAATGAATTGAGTTTAAATTTCTGCATTTCCTTGACTGGATTTTTTTCCCAAGGTTAGTTGAAATTGACAGAGTCCTCCTGCACCTCCAATAATAAAATACATTATTTTAGTAAAATTATGATTTCTAGGTTACAATAATCTTGATATTACATGCAAAAGATCATTCTACAGTGGAACTAACACTCTAAACTAGAAATTAATACCACAGACAAATGCAAAAAGTGGTGACAGACTATGAAAAAAGTTGTGACAGACTACAAAAAAAGTTTTGTTTGGAATATAATTTGAAACACACTGCTTGAGTTTAAACTCTAGATCAAGTGCTCTGTATCAGTCCTTTCACTTAGTATTAGCTGAACTATATGCAGGTCAGAAGAACATTTAAATATGCTGCTTAAAAGTGGTTTTCGAGCATGTGAGCAGAAAAGTTTGATTTATCTGCACTTATCTGCATTTGATTTACCTTCCATAAGAGGAAAAAAAGGGAGCCACCCTATGACACTTCAGTGATAATGATAGGACTCTCTTCTGATGGTCTTCACTTGCTGCATTAGATATGAATCAGTGACAGCTCTAAATGAACTTTTGTTCTACAGACAGAAACTCTGTTGGCCCATTTATCTTACACGAATCTTTGAGGGTTCATACCACTTCATAGTCCATATGCACTAGAAACTGTCTGCATATAAATCAGTGAATGTTCTTCATAAAGAACAGAATAACTTTTTTTTTCAGATGAAACTCACATTGAAAGACAAAGTGGTTTTTTCGTTCTTCTCTTGCTTAGTAGGAGGCAAGACAGCTGAATTTAGTTTGGAGTCCATAAAACATCTCTACAGTAAGAAAGGAAAATTTCATTACTCATGGTTAAACTACTGATTAAAAACCTGTACATGAATGGTGTTTTTTTTGTGATGCTACAGATTTTTTCAGCTAAGCACAATGATGCAAATAAGGGACAAGCATTACATTCTTCTTCCTCAGGGACAAATAGCCCAGTTCATACTATAGAAATAACTGAATATTGCTAGTGTCTGACATCATGAACAGTCATGTATGAAAATAAATCTTTATTATTTTGGTAGTAAAGTATATTAAAGCAGATGTAGAGGTTTCTCAATATGTAGACCACAATTATGATTCTCATGAACCTTTAATCCTAACTATGTCAATAAACAGCATGGATATTTAAAAAATAAGGATTTGCTATCCATAATAAGTTGACAACCCAACATGTAACAGTTACAAGATCTTCCAGACTGACAGCAGGTGTGAAGGTCTTAATGCTCATAAGGATAAGTATTAGATTATTCTCTGAGCTGTTTTTCTTTTGTAGCACAAGGAAAATTTGTTCTAATGCCTACAGGATATAGAGAGTGAAAATTAAGGACATGAATGCAAAAATATTGAAGAATATCCACATTATGGTAAAAAGTACAAAGGCCTTTTATGGATAAAAAAACAATAGTCAGTGAGACAGTCAGACTTCCTTTCTTAATGCTAATGGCAGAGGCTGCAGAAACCTGGTAAAAATTCAAATGACTGGAAAGTTACTGCTCCTTACATGATCGTATATTTTCTGCCCTGTAGAAGCGACTCCAGCAAGATCTGAGTCATACAAATAGATATCCCTTTCTGACTGAAATGTAGCCTGTTTGGTAGCCACAAGCATCTGTTGGAGACAAGTGAACACAAGTAGAGTTGTGCATAGTCCTGGGATGATCCAAGAGGAATACTTTCCTCCAAGTGAAAGGCTGTTGAAGTGAGTGAGTAGCTGTGCAGTGCTTAGTCACCAGCTGGGGCTAAACCAGGGCAACAGCCAAATTACCCTGTACTACTTTTGAAATGGTAATTAACTCTTTCAGTGGCACAGCAAAAAATAGCATACATTCAAAATGAAAAGAAAAATCAGGAAAAGCATAGAGGTGTAAAAAATTCCTTCTTTGGCCATGGCTGAGGTGGTACCATGAATAGCACTGTACAGTTGCTACATCACTGAAAAATGGGCAAGCCACAAAATACTTTTGTGGCTGTTAATATATTTCAAAATTCTACATCTTGGAAACTTAGAATACTGTGATATACTGTACATTCCATTGATCTAAAATGTGCTAAAAATTACTGTTAAAGCACAAGCATAGTATGGTAGCTGTGTAGAGATTTCTTATGCAGCTTCACTGATTCTTTTGTCAGTTGACTAGTTTGTTTAAATATAAGCTTGCTCACATTTGTGTTCTTTATTATTCAACTATTGTATCTATTTCATTGTTTTGTTGTTATTTAATGTGAATTTATGTTCCTGTATGTATTACCCCATTCAAAATATCAAGAATAAGAACAAAATACCTGATTGATTTCAAGGACTTGAATCAGGTCAGTCCTTTGTACTTATTTATGTAGTTTTTTTCACGATAGTTTTTTTACAATAGAAAAAAATGTGTATTTTTGCATTCATCTCTTTCTATTTTTTTGAGACAATAATAGAAAATTTCCTTATGCAATTAAATGGAAACAAAGGTTATCAAAAAGAAACATCTGACCCTCACCTTTAGAACGAATGAATTCCCAATAGCTCAGCAAGGTCTTCCGTTTTTCAGAGCTGAAAGTTTGCAATTTACCTCCTTTCCAGCCTAGTTAACAAAAGGTAAGGACTATTGGTGAAGAAAGATTGGTCATACTAATTCAAGTGTGTCAAAATGCAGTTCTTACAAACAGAATTATTTTGGACAAGATAAAAGCTATTCTTTTAATTGTTGAATTTTTGTTTCATGTATTTGTACATTTAAATATAATAATGAGATCTTTAATAAGATCTGATGTACTGTAGGAAGATAAAATGTTTGCTAAAATGAGACAGAATTAGCTCTGATCTTATTGTAAGAGGGAACAACAAATTAGATTTTTGCTTTACTTCCTTTATTTCAGTAGTTACGTACTCTGCTTCACTGATTATCAGATTAGTGTGAAAAGAAATATTTCTTTATTAAAAAGGTTGATTTTCTACAAACTCATCATGATGTTGGAAGATATTCTAGTTTGTTATAAAATTTTGAAAAAAGCAGCAGTTGTATGGAACAGTACATATTTTCTAAAAGGGTAAGCAAGACACACATAAAAATTTAATTAGCCTTATGTTTTAATCTAAAGAAGTAAAAGGAGTTTTGGACAAGACATATTTAATCTTTTTATCTCATATGATTTATTTTTTTTTCTCTGAACCTGTGAATTAAAAAACCCTAAATTATTTAAACATATCCAAATTCATCAAAATGGGAGTATAATTTGTATATGATTTGGACAAACTTCAGGAAAGTCCATAATGCACTTTCATATAAAGATATTTGCACATATGCATAATGCATAGTAGGGGAAATACTAGAGTTTTTTATAAATGCAAGTTATTTTCTTATGTAGTCAGAGAAAATAAATGGATTTGTCAAAAAGGGAATACTTCATTGGTCTCAAATGTAGAAAAAGCATAAAATTGATATGGCTTAGAGAGAATATTTTGGAACAAGGATTTTCCTATGGTTGCACAGATACACATATACTTCAAAGAAAATTCACATGCCAACAAGATCCTGCTTACAGTGGGAATACTGCGGTGCAAATTTTCATAGAAGTGGTAGTTATGCCAGGAGTAATGCATTGGAGCAGCAGCTGTATGAGACAGATATTGTAAATGGTTTTTTTACAGAATTTTCTTACTTATTTGTAAAACTGAAGATCAAAATTAAACTTTTAAAGCTGTATTGCAAACTAATGTGACTAATGTGACATAGAGGAAAAGAATAATCTAAATCACACTGTGTATTCTGTTCCTGTGCAAGGTACTACAAATAGAATCACTAAGGTAGGGTTGTATACTTTTTAGTCTCTAATATTCTCTCTAGCAGCTTAAAACTACAAACTAATGTTTAAAATGTTTGTTACACAGAGAGTGGCATTAACCTTCTGGCAGAAAATCAATACTGTGTGAATGAAGTCCAGTATAGAGCCAGTTCCACATTATTTTCTCCATCAGTTTTTCTATACCAACAACCAAAATATGATATCATAGGTGCTGTTACAAAGCCTACTCATGAGCGCTCGTCCACACTAGAGAGATTCTAAAGGCACAAGTAGTTTATCAAAAGCTACTTTATACTAGTAAAGTCATCTGAATTTTCTTGAACACCAGAAACCATTGTTTCAAAATTTGCACTTGGACATCCTCAGTTCATGTTGTAGCTAAAACATTGAAAGATCGATCGAGGTAGGAAGGGTACTTGTTTACTTGCTTTTTAAACTCAGAAGTGTCAGGTATTAAACAAAATGAATCAGGGAATGGAAAAGCAGAAACAAGGAACAGCAGCAAATATGGAAGTGCCTACAAGGAACTGTCAGAATATGGTTCCCGGATATCAAAAAGGGTGCTACTGACCTTTTGCTCCCTTCTCACCCATGAAATTAATTATGTCCCCTTCATGTCAGCGTTAATGATCATGAGAATGCGCAGGGGATGAGTTCAGTCTAATAATCTTACTTATTCCTTTTCCTCCAATTAATTTTTAGCAGAATCATCAAACTTCATGTTTACCATATGACTCAATAATTACTAGTTTATACACAGAAGGGCATATGTGAAAATCTGTGCCATCTCTTTAAATGGATTAAAATTAATTCTGAAAATGCACCTGCAGGATTTTTCTTCCTCTTAAAGGAATTTACTAGATTAAACCTAATTATTTGAGTAGTCTTGTTATCTGTGGAACCCATTTTAAATGTCATCTTCTCTGATAGTTTAAATTACACTTCAGCTCAATACAAATAATAATGGGACAGTATTAAAAAGAGATGACATACTTCTAAGTTCTTCTTGGTAGATAAAACTTTTGACGAAAGAAATGGATCTTCTCCATATACCTAACTAATGCAAGAGATATTAATAAGTGTGTGAGAAGATTGAGTGAAAGAATGAAAACTGTTAAAAATACCAGAAAGTAATAACAGTTTGGACTCGAGATGATCTGTAAAATGTATATGTAATAAAAAACTCTACCCAATAAAGGAGCATCATTCAGAAAGACAAGCAAACTTTACCTCTGGGCAATCTGCTTGAACTCATAGATTTTTTCATTGCAATAATATAAATAAAAGGTGCCATATTTTCTGTTTAGACTGGATCCTAATTGATTCAGACATTCAAATATTTCACATTTGTTCCAGGTGTTTAGTTTAAGGTCTGAGCACAAAGACAGCTGCCTACATTTTAGCTGCATTTTCCCGCAGTGGTCTCATGTGTTGTGTATCAATTGAGCCAACTCTTTTCAGAAAAAAAAAATTGTTCTTCAGATAACTGAGTTCAGTGTTTTGTTAAAATATGGTGTTTTCATAGTTCAAAAATTCTCATTGAGTCTGTCACGCACTTTTTAGGAGTATGCTGAAAGCTACAGAGAGCCTAATGAACTATCACTAAAAGATATAATATGCAAATATTTTGGTTATTGGTGTTCGATCTTCTCACTGTTTAGAACCTCAGCATCGACTGAATTGTGCACGTATTTAAAAAGCTCATGTTAATGGCTTTATGGCTTTATTAGTGTTAAAGAAGCAGTTAACTTAAAATCACAGGAATGTTGATCTTCTTAGGTTGATACAACTTTAACTAAACATTCCTGTTCTCACTGTAGGGAACATGATTGTTACTTTTTTTTTTAAATTATTTTAATTTTTTTATTTTTTTGTTTTCTATACTAACATTTGCAGACTGACTGCTATATTCCTTCATTTGGGACAGATGGTAGGGTTTGCTCATAGCTTTAAATAAGAGGTGATACAGATTCATATCTCTACACTAGAGAGGCGTTAAAATAAAGTATGCAAGATAACATGAAAAAGATTTCTATATTAGGCAACATAATTCTCCAAGAGATGGGGAATAGGAAAATCATTGCATAATTAACCCAGGTTTGACTTTACTGACTTTGTGACTAGTGTTTCAGAGTCAAGCTTGTGAGGTTTCTGACACAAAGAGGCAGAAAGCATTAGCAAGTTGCTGAGTTTATACCCTTCTGCTGTGGTAAGGAGAAAAATCTTGGCTTGTCTCTAGTTTAATCTGACATTCCTAAGCGTCTTTCAGCCATCCAGGCTGGATATTTAAGCTCTGTGGGATTGGTTATGGTTATCTAGGAAGTACAGTAGTTCAGGTTAAAAAGTGAAACTGTGTGCAGCATAGGTTTCCAATCAGATGAAATACACTATGAGAGATCAGTGTTTATGGCAAATACCTCCCAAACTGTACTAGCTGGTATATAGGATTGCTAGGAAAACTTTATGTCAATATGTGCTGTTGGCTAGGTTTCTGGATATGACAAAGCATCAAGTATCTATTTCTTTTACTTATTTCTTCATTATGACTGTGAGAATAACAAATACAAATGATATTTGCACACATAGTTGTTGTTGTCTCTGTAAGGCAAGCGTATCACACTTTAAACTAAATTAATCAGTATTAATACTGTATGGAGACATTAGCAGTCCATAGGGAAAGGGATTCTCTACCTACAACAGGCCAAGTCTGGACAATAAGAAACACATAGAAATAGCCAGATTTTGGAGCAAACTGCAGAAACTTGCTCAATTTCATTGTTTGCTTCTTGAAGAAAATTAACTATGAATCATTAATCATCAAATGGCCATGATGGGCCAGAACAAAAGTCCATTTAGCTAAATGCTCTGTGGCTAGCAGTGGGTGTTAGGTGTTTACAAAATGGGTGTGAAAGAGAACAAGCTTAGAATATGTCTTATGTAGTATGGCTTCTCTGTCTGAGGCATTCAACAGATTAGGGAATCTAACTGTGTTATAGTATTAAGCCTATATACCTATCTTAAGGTTTATAAGTGTGTTCTTGGACAAGTCATTGCATTTTTTCCCATTTGTCATCCCTCTTGTCCTTCAGCACTAGCTTATTCTTTTAAAAAATGCATTTGTACAAGGACCTAACACTATACAGTCTTGATCTTAGTGGCGGTCTGTAATTATCACTGTGATTTAGTCAAATCTCTTCAGTACTAGTTCAAGATCTATTTTAATTTATTTTGTAGAAAGCATACAGAAATGTACATTTAAAATTGCTAGCAAAGCAGATCAAAATTATCAGTGTCTGCTTAAGAACAGAGTAATTTTTCCTATGAAAATAAACATACATAATTCTGCATAATTTGTCAAGCTTTCTTTCAGTTCAGATTTAAGTGGTCCTTGTACATGCTCTCAAATCACATAACTAGCAAAAACTGCAAGAAGTATTTTGTAACTTCTGTGGGCGTTACTTGAATGGGTGCCATATTCTTTTCTAATCAAAAACCTCTAATGTAAGAAGAAGCAGAAAATATTACATGTGAAGTTAGAAAAGAAAAGACCTCTTGTGTTGTTAAGATGAAATTCAGACATTTTATTGCAAGGTATGATTGAGACCTAGAGTCAGTTGTGATAAGAAATTTGGATTACCCAAGACCGCCNAAGAAATTTGGATTACCCAAGACTCTAAATGGCTATTGAGCTCAGTAATGCTTCTTGCTGAAGCTGACTATAATGCTGCAGTGTAACATGCTAAAGGAGATGTGTATCCTAAAAATTTAAAATCTTCATATGAATAATGTATTAAGAATGCTGCAAGCTGAACCATTCTTTGGATGCACAGCTCATATAGATCATTTACAGGCAATCTGAAGAATTTTTATGTCGGAAGAACAGAAGTAAAACACTTTTCTTCTGTCTGTTTCAATGGAAAAAAAAAAAAAAGACTGTCACAGAAAGAAATCTTTGATTCTTTACTGGGAATTATTTGCCAAATTTAATCATTATTTCTGCGGGATTAGAATGGGTCTGCTGTTCCTTAAAATTTTCAGGGTAGTATATCTTGACACTAATTTCAGTACATTTTACTGTAAGGAGTCCAACTCAGAAATAGGTAATTGATTTTGTCATAATACTGACAGGTGTTGCACTGTTGAATGGCATGAAAGTTGAGCTCTAAGATACTTAGGCCTAACCAATTAACCTTTCTGAAGATGCCAGTAAGTTTGAAATTGAGTAAGGAGAAAGAAAGGGGTTTTGGTATGGTGTGGTGAGTTATGATGTGATATTCCAGCCATTTTTTGTTATCTCTGTATGAATTTCCTGTTTGTGTATGGCATTGCCATAAGTTGGTGAGGCATGAAATGGCCTCTTTCCGGCTGATTAAAGAAGATACAACATTAGTGTGGTTTGCATCTGAGATATTGATGTACATTTATAAGCATTAGATCTAAATGAACAAAAATTCATAACAATGGGAGGAATAATAATAATATTGTTGTTGAATCTGTGCAGAGTCTCTCTCTCTCTCACCTTTAAAACTTTGAAGCTAAAATTCTGTTCATTAACATTAAATATTTAAATAAATATACA
>WEKY01043642.1:6479-31110 GCA_013390045.1 Picathartes gymnocephalus
AAAAATTGCCTCTGGCAATATAAGCTTACCTTTGACACAAGTCCTTGTGGTACATGGACTTAAATAGCAAAGGCAGAATCTTAGCTCTGCTCCCTGAATTTGAATACAATAGAACAGGAGTAGTTCAATTGGAAGACACCTACAATGATCATCCAGTCCAACTGCCTGACCACTTCAGGGCTGACCAAAACCTACAGCATTTTGCTAAGGGCAATATGCCCTTAGCATTTGTTGTCCAAATCCCTTTTAAACACTGACAGGCTGGGGGCACTGGCCTCCACTCTAGGAAGCCTGTTTCTGGGCTATAACACCCTCTTGGTGAATAAATGCTTTCTAATATCTGGTCTAAACCTCCCCTGCCTCAGCTTTGAACCATTCCTATGTGTCCCATCACTGGATACCAGGGAGAGGAGAGCAGCACCTCCCTCTCACCTCTCCTCCTCAGGAAGCTGCAGAGAGCCACGAGGTCATCCCTCAGCCTCTTTCTCTCCAAACAGACAAACTCCAAATCCTGAACTGCTCCTCATGGGACATGAATTCTAGCCCTTTTGCCAGCTTCAGTTCACTATAATTTAAGAGGTGCTTGCAGGATTTTTGTTTAAGAGTACAAATACTGATATACTACACTAGTTGTTTTGTCTGGATCTAAGATATTTTTAATTTTTTTGTTGCTGTGGTTGTTGTTGGATTGCAGTATTTGGACAGCATCATATGACTACAAGATGATGCAGTACAGTTTGAGATAGCCCAGTGCTGCTTTGAACAACTTGGTGGGTAATTGGGTGGTTGAGAGCATATGAGAACCTTATTATCCCATGCAGAAATGGAGAAAAAGAAGTTTCTATGTCTATGTATTGTGACCTATACCTACCCTGCATCACCAATCCAATACTTCTTATGATACATGGAAAGTGCTACAGACACTATGTGGGTAAAAACTGAGGTGAATTCTGATTCCTTCTTGATACCATAAAGTTCTTTGCATGAAGGAACTAAAAATTAAAGAAAACTATGCACAGGGCAGAAATTAAGCTCTGTAGTGTATTTGTATGCACAAATTAATTTGACCAAAATGGTATGTTTTCTGTAATGCAGACATTGTTTTCTTATGGAGTTAAGGCATATATTTTCTATGCATCATGAATTTTTTTCACCCAAAATCCCTTTTATTTGCAGAGGTTAGCTTCTATCAATCATTCTAAATTATAATTTTTCACTGAAAATCTTTCTTTTTTTGTCATAAAAGTAGCAAGTAATAAAATTTCTGATCATTCATTTAGAAATATTTTAACATTGAGAATGTAGGGGAAGCACACTATCCCATACGTGACAAAAAACCGATTACATAGAGCCAAATATTTTCAGTCAGACATAGTATACCCATACCAAGCCTCAAAGTTCAAGATCTTGAGACTGAAAATGAAAACATAGATGCTAACTTCTTGTGGTGTTAGCTTTCATAATGATACAGTTCTCTATGGGGGGGCCTTACAGCAGAGAATGATTCAACATGCCAGATAAACTTTAATGCTCAGATACAAAGTAAATGTTCAGCACCCCTAGACTTTTGTGTTTCATACAGTCTCTTGTTATTGTTTTAGCATGGCTACTATTTTCTGTGGGAAATTCTATTGTTTCTTTGTGGACTTCATGGGAATTTATAGGAAACCTGTGATATATCAGTAGACTGACACAATTATTCCATAAAAAGATATTTTGTTCCAGTTCATTAATGTTGGAATACTTATTAAATTATGTAGTTAGAATTAAGGGATTTTATACAGACTTATTAACTCCTGTGGCCCTATCTTCACAACAGGAGACTCCTTAGGTGGAAGTATTTGATTTTTTCCTGAGACATTTTATTTCCTGTGAAGTGATGCTGCTATTAAAGTCTATTTTCCTCCAGTATTTCGTTATCTTAAGTTTACTGAAGTACTTAGAGAGCTTAGAGGGCTCATATAATTACATGAACATCCAAGAAAAGCAATTGGGGCATTACTGATTAACATTTTTATCTCTTATTGTGGATGAAAAGGAAATGAGTGCTAATTCATGAATGAGCTTTCCCAAAAACACTACATGGGCGTTTACATTCAGAGTGCAGTGAGGTAATTTTTCTAGTGAAATAGAATCACAGAATCATTAAAGCTAAATCATGTCCCTCAGCACTACATCTACATGGTTTTTTGAATGCTTCCAGGGACAATGATTCCTCTACTTGCCTGGTCAGCTTGTTGCACCACCTTTTCAATGCAGAATTTTCTTCTAATATCCAATCTAAACCTCCCTAGGTACAACTTCAGGACATTTACTCTTGTCTTATCACAAGTTATCTGGGATAAAATACAGACCAACTCCTCACTAGACCCTCCTCCCTTCAGGTAGTAAATAGAGAGCAATTAGGTCTCTTCTGAGCCTCCTCTTCTCCAGGCTAAAAAACCCCAGCTCCCTCAGATGCTTCTCATAAAACTTCTTGTATAAATAGTTTGGCAGAGGGGTCAAGAGTACAGCAAAAATATGTAAAGGGCATGGTAACTGTCAAAACTACTCCTGGAAATCTGACAGGCCAGCAGACTCTTCAGGAGTGTTTCCAGCTTGAGTTCCTTGGCAGGGCAATCCAGTGAGCCAATCTACAGTTTTAACATTGCTCATGATTCCTGTGAAAATAGAATACTTTAAAAATTAATTCGTAGCTTTTGAAAATCAGTCTAAATCTAAGAGTAGTTAGAAACACAGAATTTGTCTTGAGCTAGTAATTCTTGTGGCTGTACAGACCTATTTAAAAATATTAATGTTATGTGAATCAGTGATTCAAATTGGAGAGATTTGCTGAGATCTTGACCAGGACCTGCCATTTGAACTGTTGATTATTTTACATCCTAAAAGATATTGAAGAACTGAGACTTGCAGTCTTACAAAGGGATAATGAACACAGTGTGGATTTAAAAATAAACAAACGACCACAAACAAACAAACAAACAAACAAAATCCCCAAACAAACAAAAAATAACAACCCCCCAAAACCCCACAAAAAACAAAAACCCCAACCAAATCAAAAGCCAACAAACAAATAAACAAACAAACAAAAAACCCAACAGAAATTTGATATTGAATACATGAACGTAATATGTAATTAATTGTCACCATAGAGTGTTGTTTTCCCAAATTTTACATACTTGGATTATAAACGGGTTTTTTGTTATTATAGATCTGGAATAATATCTGAAATTATAACAATTAATGCTGAAGAAATAGAATAAAAGAAAACTCGAAAGGGATAAAAACTTAATGTTTCTGTGTTTAAGAATTTTTTCTAATAGGGTTAGGTGAGACTTTACAGGAATCAGATTTCTTTTGCTCTCAGTTTTACAAGGGTTTTTTCTACCTGTTTCTGATAGATTTTTATCTTTTCTGATCACTAACCAAGGCTGAAATAGTTAGCTGTAAGTTTGGTCTATTGTGCAAATTATGCTAATTCATTTATTTGATAAATGTAGTATAGATTTTTCTTTAAATGTATGATATTTGCAACATATGTTTTCTTCTGCTTTTGTTTTTTCTGTTTCTCTGTGTACAAATGTAGATATGTGAAATATATACAATTCATAATCACCAGTGAGGGAGAATTTACAATTATATGAGCAGTTACAGTCAAACTCTTAGGCTATGCAATAGGAAAATTATATTTTTATGTCCCAGTGTTTTTCAATTAATCTTTAATTTAAATAATCCCCCTCACCAATTCCCAGATGAGCCTAGAAAAAATACCTTGTTATTATTTGAACATAATCTTCCTCTTAGTTTAGTTCTGTTCTAACTGAAATGACTCTTAATGTACTGCTGTTGCTGTGAGGAACAAAACTATGACAGAGCTGCAGGAGTTATGCTTCAAAATATGACTAAAGAAAAGAGAAACATAAAATCATTTTGGTTGCAGAAGATCTTTAAGATCATTAACTCAAACTATAAACTTAACACTACCAAATTCAGCCCTAACCCATGTCCCTAGGTGCCACATTTATATCTCTTTTAAATACCTCCATTGATTGTGACCACTACGTCCCTGAACAGCCTGCTCCAATGCTTGACAATGCCTTTTCATGAAGAAATTTTTCCTAATATCCAATCTAAAACTCCTCTGGCACAACCTGAGGCCATTTCGTCTTGTCTATTGCTTGTTACTTGGAAGAAAAGACCGAACCCCTACCTGGCCACAATCTCCTTTCAGGCAGGCGTAGAGAGTGATAAGGTCACCGCTGAGCCTCCTTTTCTCCAGGCCAAACACCCCCAGCTCCCTCAGCTGCTCCTCACAGGACGTGTGCTCCAGACCCTTCCCCAGCTCCCCGGCCCTTCTCTGGACTCCCTCCAGCCCCTCAGTGTCTTCCTTGCAGTGAGGGGCCCAGAACTGGACACAGCACTCGAGCTGTGGCCTCACCAGTGCCCAGCACAGGGGGACAATCCCTGCCCTGGCCCTGCTGGCCACACTATGGCTGATCCAGGCCAGGATGCCATTGGCCTGCTTGGCCACCTGGGCACACCCTGGCTCCTGTTCAGCTGCTGCCACCAGCACCCCCAGGTCCTTTTCCACTGGGCAACTTTCCAGCTATGCTGCCCCAAACCTGTAGTGCTGCATATGGTGTTGCTGTGATCCAAGAGCAGGATCCAGCACTTCACCTTGTTAAAGGTAAATGCTCTTTTACTAGTACATTTAAAACTGAAAATTTTATCTCCTGTGAGTCACAGGTCTTACAGAAAAAGCAGTAAGAGCAGTGCCAGAAATAAATCATTTGGTTTTAAAGATTTTTCTATAGTAAGTTATGACTGCTAGCGTTTTAAAGTACATCAAAAGTGATGAAAGCACACACAGTTGGACTATTGATAAGAACTGGCAGAGTTTGGAAAAGATTTAAGGGATAAATATTTTAAGTTAAAAATTGGTAACCCTTGCTGTGTCTTCTTCTCAAGAAAGACTTAAAATAAAAATACATCAGGTTTCAACCTCTTCTTGAAAATGTCCACAGTAACATAAAAATGTTGTTGAATCTAGAACAAGGACTGCTTATTTTAATGTGAAATTATCAATTCAGCATTTGGAGATGCTTTGGGGTGTCCCAAATTGTCCTAATTTTT
The DNA here is from genome assembly GCA_013390045.1 of Picathartes gymnocephalus. Lineage (NCBI taxonomy): Eukaryota > Metazoa > Chordata > Aves > Passeriformes > Picathartidae > Picathartes > Picathartes gymnocephalus. The sequence continues at coordinate 11,613 of WEKY01043642.1, forward strand.
ATGGAAGCAGTCTGAAGATAACAGGTTGCAGAACAAGTGAAGACCCAAAAAGTACACTGAAATAGTTAAACAAAATTAATTTGACCACTTTAAGCAAATTAAATAATTATTAGAAATAATTTAGAAAAGATTGAATCTATAGTGAGTTAATATTATTGCCCAGGAAAAAAAAGAAATATTATGAAGTTTAGGTCTCTTACTAGAATTGATGTAGTAATCCATTTGAAACCAAGCAGAGAGGAAGCATGAAAATTCATAAATCATAAATTGTTTAACATTGAGAAGTGAAATGGTGAAGAGAGAAACTTTTCACAAAAGATAATAGTGAAATTATTTTCTAGAATGTCAGAAATTTCAAACAGTGTCAATGAGCTGTAATTTTGCTAATTTTAGGGATGCACTGATATGTGACAAAATAATTTTGGGTGTATAAGACTTATGCCCACAATAATATTTACTACAGGAACTGGGAAGAAAAATCTAGCATATCTTTAAAGCTGTACAGGTGGAGAAGGAATGTCATTGGTTTTTAAAGAAGGGACAGAGGGGCAAAGGCTTGAAAATGTATGTGTATTCTTTTATATGCTCTTAAATCAAGATCAGGAAATTCAAGTTTATGGGGGTTTTATTTGCATATAAAGAGCAATATTCAACAAAGTGACAAAAAGAAAGGTACCTGTACAGTGCAGCTGTTTTAGAAGAAAACAGACAGTCATCCATAAGAAAAGCCAACAGATGAACATGAATATAGAAGAAACAGCATGGTCACCCAGTGGTATGGGTATTTTTTGAGTACTGAATCCTGAATGCATTCAAAATATGAATGCAAGTGAATAACTTGTCTTTTATACATAAACAGTAATAACTTTCAACATCAGCAATTTTATGTGTCACTAAACTATTATAGTTTAATAATCAAAATAGAAAAAATCAATTAGAAATACTTCAAAATATGAATTAAGATTAAATGGGAGGTAAAGTGTGAATTTCTAATAAAGAACCTTAAAATTCATTAAGTGAATAGATGAAAATGACAGATAGTTGATGGTGAGTCATCTGTTACATTTCTTTCAGAATTCAGAGCACCAGAACAAGAAATTATGTGAAAAAGATTTGTATTAGAGAAAAATTGTACACATTTTCAGTAGGGACAAGTTGATTCATTTTAGCTTTAAGGGTTCTCAGAAAAAAATATGAAGTAGAAATAAAAAGAAGCATGACATACACATGGGTGCCTAAGGAGATGGGCTAGTAGAACTTTTATGCGACCCCAAAGAAATGAATGAGATTATTCAGAAAATAACTATAAAAGATCTTTAAAAAGTGCAGTATTTTGCCAGTGGATACTAACAGATATAAAACCATTTTTGTAGTCTAACATAAAATTTTAAAGTATTATAACAAAAAATGGTGATAAATTTTAGCACCTTGATATGACAGGGGAGCAGTGTTACTTGGAGTCATATTGAGCTGAATCACTTGGTCTAATATGTAAAACCTTTTTTTTCACTTGAGGATTCCCAAGTTTCTGCTGTGATACATGATACCTATCATGTTGAGTAACTCCTTTTCTTCTCTTCTACCATACCTTTTCCAGTCCTGAGCGAACAGGCAAGGTTTGAAGGCAGTGAAGGGGTGCTGGAAATGAGGGATTCCCCACCACGAGTCAGACAGCCTTCATAAAATGCTGCCATCCGCAAACTGCACAAAACTCAAGAAATTATGTATCATATTTGCTGCCTCTTCTTCATTTACCCTCCATGTTTTGGCCTCTAAAACCCGCGTTATATCAAGGTACAGGACTTATTGGTGCCTGCAGATGGGTACTGTGGTCCAACTCATTCCATCCATTCTTGTCTGGTCTGTGATGAAAGTTGCAATTTCCTGCCATAGCAGCAGGAACTGACTGGATTTGCCCACCATAATGATACGCAGTGAAACATTCCCTGTATCACTGTATTCTTCTATCACACCTCCTGCTTAACAAACATTCTGGACGATCAGCTCCTATGGTGCATTCTAATACAAACCAAATTTTGTGGATTTTTTAACACTGAAACTCAGTATGTCAGAATTCAGAGCATTTTACACCACTTTAAGACAAATTAGGCAGATTATCAGAGTTACTTTCTTCTCTTAGAAAATTGATTCTTTAGAGAAGTATAACTTTATTCATCATGGAATTCTACTAAAATAAAGAAAAAAGAAGTAATGTTTTTCTTCGTAGAAATTACTACTGCAGGGAGCAGCTGCTGAAACATCACCTCTAGTGAGCCTAGCTGTAGTTGCTTTTGCTTGTTGGGGACTACCTTTCTCTTTCATTGCAGGTTAGTTCAAAACTGGTTAACTCACTCTGCATCAGAGCATGTCCTGCACTTTGACACCCTGTTTCATTGTTGTAGACGCTGACAGTATCAGCTTGCATTTTTAACGTTGCATAATATGTGTGGTGGGATTTTTACTGTTATCAACAGAAAAGAAAACAATTTGTGAAGACTGAAACTTCCCATACAAATGTAGACGAGACTTGATGAGTCATCCACTGAAGATTACCCTGGATACAAAACTGGATTTCTCATTAGAATAATTCAATTCCTTGCTTTTCTCTCCACATGCATTGTGCTATTCTGGTTTATATTTAATTTGAAGAAGAAGTAGTCTGTAACTTATCTATGTAGATGAAGAGTAAGTCTCTTCCCACCCACCTCAGAAGTAATTAGTTGTCGGTAAAGATCTGTTTCAATAAGACAAGTGAAGAAACACCAGAACAGCCAATACTTTAGTGAAAACCTTCTGAAAGGACAGCAGGGGAATGAAATCCTGGTGTTTTATGACTGGAGTGCTGTGATGGATCAATATCGGCTCTTTAAGAAGGAAAATGAGGACGAAAGCTGCCTTTCATTTAGGAGAGTAGCAGGAAAAAAGAAAAGGAGCTCTGCATATCGTGAGGTGATGAGCCAGCTGAGAACTTATGGATTGGGGTTACTGGTCAGACCAACATCAGTGATGTTGTGGTAGGGGTCTTCTTCAGCTGTCCTTGGCAAGAAGAGGTAGTCGATCAAAGATGAACTGGAAGGAGCCTCATATTTAAAGGTCTTAGTCCTGTGGAAGGACCCTATAACAAGGCACGTGCAACCTAGGAGACTTCTGGAGTGCTGTGATGACAGCTTCTGATGCATGCAATCAAGCCACCAACAAGGAGAAGCCCTCAAGTTGACCTGATACTTAAACAAGGAGACCTGTAGAGGAATTGAATATGTGCAACAGCCTCAGCTGCAAAGACTGTGGGATGTGTGGATTTCAGGATCATGAGAGAAGGGAAAACAAATAACAAGATCATGAGAGTAGGCTTTGGCCTATTAAGGGGTTTCCTAGAAATGGAATACACACCTGGTGAGAAGAGTGGACCAGGAGACCTGGTTGATTTTCATGGATCACCTTCTCTAAACTTAAGAATAGTACATGCCAACAAAGGGAAAATCAAGTAGCTGTTGGAGGAGGCCTGCATGAAATAAAGAACTTGTGAATTCCTGATAAAGCTCAAATATTAAAAGGAAGCATACAAGAAGGGAAGGCAGGGGCAAGTGACCCAAGTAAAATATAGAAATACAGTTTGAGCATACAAGGATGGGGTTACGAAAGCCAAATTCATGTTCAGTTGAATCTGGAGAAAGATATATAAAGGGCAACAGGAAAAGTTTCTACAGGTACATCAGCAGTGAGAAAGAAAATGTGGGTCTGCTACTGAATGGGACCTGATAACAAACAAGATGGAAAACTCCAAACTACTCAAAGTACACACTGGAGATTGCCATTTGGAAAGAAGATGGGCAGAAAAGTACTTGGGCACCCTGGTGAACAAGCTCAGCACAAGCCAGCAGTATGTCTTTGTAGCAAAAAGGCTAAGAAGATGCTGGACAGTATTAGTAAAAGCACTTCTAATTTATCAAGCAGAGCTTTTCTTTCTCTCTACTCAGTCCTACTGAAAGGATATCTGGAGTGCTGGGTGCCCCACTACAAGAAAATCATGAATCATTAAATGACTAGAGCAAAGAATCGTGAAGATGGTTAAGGAAACTGAGTATGTGACAGAACACAGGAGAAGACAGGAGAAGGCTAAGAGCTGGAACTGTTTAGCCTGGAGAAGAAAAGGCTCTGGGGTGAGGTTATCAAAGTATATAAATGCCTTTTAGGGGAGTATTCATAATGGAACCAGTTTCTTCTTAGTAGTGCTCAGTGACAAGACAAAAATCAATGGGTATATATTAACTATTAAAACGCATGAAATTTCATCTGAACAAAACAACACACCTTTTTAATATTTTAAAATTTTATTTATTTATTAATTAGGTATTTTAAAAAATCATTATTATGATTATTATTATTTTCTTATTGAGGGATGGTCATACACTGGACCATCTCTCAATGTCTGGAAAGACTGAGGAGTAGTCTATTGATAAGTCCAGAACCTGACTTGACACTGTCCTGGACAAACTACTGTCTGAGCTTGCTTGAATGGAACTTGAATTATATGACCTCCACAGGATCCTTCCAAGCTCAGTGATTAGGTGACTCACTCTTGGTTAATTTGGTTTCCAGGAGATTGTGTTGTCCTGGACTATTTGACCCTGAGGAGAAAGGTTGGAGTAAATATACATCTTGAACCATGCTTTTTATGAAAATGTTGAAAGAACTCTCTTTTCATATGTCATGGAATAAGAAGATTTCTGAGATGTAACAGTTAGCCAGTATACAAAACCAATTTCCTACTCAACTCTGATGGCATAAGTGTTCTTGGAAGAGAGCGTACTTGTGCAATAGTATGTAAAATGTCAGCATGATGTCCTTGTTATGGAACTGGTTTATAGCCAGTTTTTACCTTGAGCTATGATTGAATTATCTCAAGCAACAGAAGTGACCTGGTGAAGCATGAACACAGAGAGGCAGCAGCCTTATCTGACCCCTCCATAAGATTACAATCTCGAATGCTATTATCATTTGAATTTCTATCCATATCTTGGCAGTTCAAGTGAGCTGAGTTTAAATAATTCTTCTACTGAGGTTTTCATGTGTAGCTAGAAGTGCCAGAATTTAATTGTATTTAAACTGTACTTTGATTTTCAAGAAGATAAGCCTTGTGAAGAGAAGATGGTTATAGTAATAAATTTATGCTGTTGGGTTTATTCATAAAAGAATATATTTGGTTGGTTGTTTGGCTTCCTGCTTCACAGTGTGATTTACTTTAAGACTTTTATTCATTCTCCTTCTTTCCTTTTTAATTTTCTTATTCTTTGATTTGAGTATTTAGATATGGCAGTGCCTTGTTAATTATCAAATATGTCTTTAGCAGAACTCTCCATACACTTTTATTGACACAGTAGCTTGTGCAGGCCTTTTTTTTTAATGACATCACACCTTACAAACACAGAAGGACCATCCTGAAATTCCAAATTCTGTTGTGTGCACTTTCTTTTACTTGCATTTGTCAAGTTATACTTTTTTACAATTATATGCAGTAAGAAGTTTTCATTATAATTACTTAATAGAATATAAACATCTAGCTTGAGCTGGATGGTCTTACAGTTCATGTTTCAGCAAATTGACAGCAATTGATGGCAAGAAATTGCAATATTTTTAATAAACCACCATAAATTGCAATTTATTTCTGTCTGTCTTCCTGCAACAACATTATTCAGTCTTCCCTATATAAAACTGCAGGCATTCTATTTCCCTATTGACCTGAGGATACCAAATAGAGCATCTTCCTCGCTTTGTAGTTTTCTTCCTTTTAAAAATTAGTTTGAACCAATAGGTGCAAATGAAGATTCTTTGTCCGGGACTGATCTCAATTATCTTTACCTGAGAACTTTATAGATACATGTTTGCAAGGTAATGGGCTGAAAAATAAAAGCTAGTTCTTAAATTTTTTGAAAAAAAAAAAAATTAAAATGTCTATAAAGTTAATAATTCCACTAATTTTGAGTCTTAAGACCAGGCTGGATGGGGCTCTGAGTAACCTGGTCTAGCGGCAGTTTCCCTGCCCATGGCAGGGGGGGGTGGAATGAGATAATCTTTAAGTTTCCTTCCAACCCAAATCATTCTGTAGTTCTATGATTCTAAGATACTTCAAAAGATTCTATGTTTTACCTACTTTGTTGACAACTAACAAAAAATGTACATGGGAAATATAAAATTACTATAAGTATGCAGTAAAGATTTTTTAATGACCTTTCTCAACTCAAAATAGAGTTGGACATTGAGGGTGTTCATCTGCAAAAATCACCTCAATAGCTAGCAGTGGCTGAAAAGTCAAATAGAATACTAGGTATTATCCAGAAAGGCATAGAGAACAATGTAATAACTGGTATACATTTAAAACCAAGGGGAGTATTTTTTTTGCAGAAAATGTAGAGATAAAAATTGTAAAGTTTAAAAGGAAATTGTATAAATAGGTTGAAAAAAAGAATCTAAATTAATAGAATTAACTATAAGTTTCTAATTCTAAATGCAACATTCCAAATTAAACCTCTATGTAAGAATATCTTAATCTTGATTTTAATGAAGGAATATTAGCAAGGTGGAGGTAGATCACTTTTAGTCTTGGTCTTTTTCTAACACAGTTTCCCTAACCATCTATTTCAAAGTCAGATAGGATACTGGGGTAGGTGTAGAATTAATATGGAATGTATGGCCATCTCTCCCTGTGTCAAACAAGATAAGAAACTATTGTGTTCACAATTATTTTTTTTTAAATTGCAGAACTAAAACTGGATATATTTATTTATTCTGAATAAAGAATCAAATATTTATTTGTTCTGAATACAAACTTTCTGGTCTGGACTGCTCACTACTGGGCAACTTTAAGCCAACAATAGTATAGAAATAATAACTAAAAGTCTTGTTCATGCAGTAGTTTAATCTTGGTGAATTAAAAGGATATGAGTTCTGTACCTCGGGTTGCAATTTGAAAGTACATTATGACGATTTCAGAAGCTTCTGTAATGCATTTCTTGTTAGTGTAAAATACAAGCATATTTGTCTTGCATTGTTTCCTGATAAAGTGAACTGCATAATAACATTCTCTTAAAGTAACAGTAATGCCTCTAAAATTGTATATAGTCAAATTTATTATTACCCTGCTTATGAAGTTCCTTAGAAACAGCTTGAAATGCAAAAGTGTACCCCAACAAGAAGGATGAACTTGTTTTCCCCTTTGAACCATAGCTGGGCAGCTTTAAGGCAGCTCTGATCCCTGACCATAAAAAGATCATATTAAAATAATACTTTGTAAGGCTTGAAAAATAAAATTTTGATACATAGAAGCTTTTGGTTCAAATTTCTCTACTTGTAGTTTAGTGTCTGTCACGGTGTAACCCCAGCCAGCAAGCAAGTACGATACAGCCGCTTGCTCACTCCCTCACCAGCAGGATGGGAAAGGGAATTGGAAGGGTAAAAGCTGGAAAACTCATAGGTTGAGATACAGACAGGGAACACCAGAGCCACACACACACCCAAAGAAAAGCAAGGAATGAATTCACTGCTTCCCATGGGCAGGCAGGTGTTCAGCCATCCCCAGGACAACAGGGTGACTGCTGCCATACTGGTGACTTGGGAAGACAAACACCATCACTCCAAATGTCCCCCCTTCCTCCTTCTGCTCCCCACTTTGCATACTGAGCGTGATGCCACATGGGCTGGAATATCCCTTTGGTCAGTTGGGGTCACCTGTCCTGGCTGTGTCTCCTCCCAGCCTCCCAGGCAGCCCCAGCCCCCTCACCAGTGTGGCAGCACGAGAAGCAGAAAAGGCCTTGGCTCTGTGTGAGCCCTGCCCAGCAATAACAAAAACATCACGATATTATCGACCCTGTGCTCAGCACAAATCTAAAACATAGCCCCATGCCAGCGACCAAGAAGAAAATTAACTCTACCCCAGCCAAGAGTAGTACAACATCTTTCACGAATACTTGTTTAAATACAACAAGGAATAATTGTGTTATTCTGTTTTGCCTTATTTTATTTAATTCAACTAACTCTGATAGGTTTCTCTTTAAGAAAATGAAACCTTTCAAGTGATTTAATGCTAGATATTCATTTGCTTGCCTAAAATGTGTTGTTTCTTGGTTTTTAAAGTCTGGTTAAATTTATAAAATTCCAAAACTTTCTGAAAGTGTACTTAGATTTTCAAGTTTCTATAACATCATAGGAGCAAGAGTAGAGACGACTCAGTTGGATTACGTTTAGATCAGAAATTACTGTTTTTCTGTCTTGGTGCAGCCAGAGATCCCTATTCAAACTGATAATTTGTTCTGTTATGCAATGTTTAAATATTACTCTTCTCTGTAGCTCCTTTTTTAAAGGACAGGATATTTTAATATCACTCCTATTTCTTTAAAATTTATTTTCCCTATAACTTAGCAAGATTACTTTGCTATTCAGCTGCACTCACAGAGTGAGGATAAAGCGACAGTTTAATCCAGAACTCAGTCTTTGAAGAACCTGTAGTCTCAGAACATTAAAAGTGAGCATTTTGGAAGCATGATACTGGTGGGTTACATGCTTTTTTTCTTCAGCTTTACAAAGATTTTCTCAGGCAAGTCACAAAACATATTTTGGTAATATTTATTTACAGAAATGAGTCTGTAGCTTTTCCTCATGTAATGTTCGTTTTGTCCCAGCAGCTAGGTTACCTAAGCTTGTCTCGCATGTAATCAATAATCATGGAACTAGCCTCATTTACCCTTTCTTGCTGGAAGGAACAATTTTTTACATATTTTTTCTTCATCCAGACTTCCCTAGAACATGCTAATTTTTTATGCTGGTAATGGAAATTTTTTGCAAGAATTATTCATTAGTTGTGGCAACATGGAAATTGTAATGCTTTCAGATATACAAATATCCTGAAAAACTCAGTCATCCAATATTTGTCGAGCAATGATAAAAATGAACAAGGGTAGTGTGTGTAGTAAAAAAAAAAAGACAAAACTTACTTCAGTGATATTGAGATTAATGTGTTTTAATTTGCATTACTGAGAACATAAGAATATACATCAGCTTTGGCCCAGTCCCAAATATTTGACATAAGTGGCATAAGGGAAACCTGGTGGGATGAACCCCTTGACTGGAGTGCCTTTCTGGGAGGCTACAGGCTGTTCAGGAGGGATAGGCAGGGCAGAAGAGGCAGAGGGGTATATTAATGGATGGGTTAAAATGCATGGAGCTCATATTTGGCAGTGGCAGTTGAGGCAATATCTAACCTGAAAAATTTCAAAATACAGAGAGGCCAAATCTGCATATTAATGTATATGCCTAAGTAATCATATGACCTGCTAGATAACTCTGATTCTTAGAATGGAAAAATAGGAGGTAAAGACTCATGGGTCTTTATACCAGAGTTGCAACTGGACTGTCATTAAAATATATGAATTTTCCTTTTGGGAAACAAATGACCTAGAAGGACCTCTAGGTCCTTCACTACTTTCACTCCAGGTCCTTTCCCTTCTTTGCTGTGGTCATGTCTTAAAATAAAGCCCTCCTACCAGGGGGTCCCACATTTTGTAATGTGCTTTTAATGTTATGACTTTTAGCATATCTAATGGAAAAATCTTTACAAATGAATAGTTTAATTTCCAGAAGTTGCATGGCATCAGTGAAAATACTTCATCCCAGTATTTATGGCAATAAAGTCACTTGTTTCAGGATCTGAAAGAAAAATGCTAACGTGAATATTTTGTCAGCTTCCTCTTGTCATAAAGGTGCATTTACAGAAAAAAGTAAAGTATTTGTTTCAAAGCTTTCACTTATCCTGAAAGATTTGACATATGTGATGCCATATAACCCTTTTTTTTTAGGTAATGGGATAGAAGAAGCTTTTTTCCATGTTAAGAACTTCACTTTTTTACACATGTGCATCTCAACTTCCTTCCCCTGCAGAGGCGAGTGTACCTGAGCACACTGCACAGAACTCCAGATAATAGCAAACAAACTCATTTTTTAATAACAACAATTACCATACAATTAAGGCAAGTATGGACAGGCCTTTGTTTCTTGATTTTTCAAGTACCACTAACAGGCTAAATCTTGTACTAACATTTTTGGAACATTCTGACAAGTATGCAGCTTAGTTATGAATTCCATAGGATTTGAGATTATTACTGAATGAGGTCCTCCTACACAACTGACAAGGCATCATGAAGCTGAAGTGAGAGTAGCTCTGCCTTACTGAAGCCCATAAAACCTAGGTCTGTATACCTACAGGTTTTTCGTTATATGTGCAGCAGAGAATGCAGTACTCTTGGCATAATCTCCTATATGAACAGTTCTGAAATTCAAAACTGTCTATATCATCAACGTGGCTTTGAATAACTTGCTTCAGTTATTTTTTCCTTGCTTTTGGCATGATGTTTTCATTGCTGAGCATGTTCCTATCTGGAGACAATTTTCAAAAAACATGCTGTCAGAAGAACAGTTGCTAGAGATAAAAAAGAAGGGCTTGTGAGAAACTTTCTGATTAAAGAAGTACAAGACTAAGAAAACTGATTAATATATCAGTACCTGGGCTGAAGACATTGGAAGTGTACACAGAGTCCGGTGGGTGGAGCCTTGGATTTTAAACCTTTGGGATAGGTAGAGCTAATTAACCTCTGAGATAGACCTACTCTATCTCTTTCCAGGAAACAAATGACAGGACAAGAGGAAACAGCATCAAGATGTACCACGGGAGGTTTGGATTGGCATTAGGAAAAATTTATTCACTGAAGGTGTTGTCAAGGATTGGATCAGACTGCCCAGCAAACTGGTTGAGTCATAATCCCTGGAGGTGTTTAGAAGGTGTAGATGTGTAGATGGGGTGCTTAGAGATGTGGCTTACTGTTGGATATGGTAGCATTAGTTTTACAGTTGGACTCAATGATTTGAAAAGTCTTTCCCAAACTAAATGATTCTATGATTCTAAGAATGCAACTCAGGATCAAGGAGTGGTTACTGAGTTTGGCCTCATTTTTCTGCTAAGTTGAGAATAACCTCATGCAGATCAGTTTGGGAACCTGAAAGTCTGGTAGTGAATTCCCAGGGCCTCTGCCTCAGAGACAGACATACTTCTATAGCATTATTTTTGTCACCAGCTTAATGTTGGTGCATTACAAAACTCTGTTGTATATACCACCAAAATGACAATAGTTTGTTTGAGATGTTTCCTGTAAAGTCAAACTCACTGGATTCTTCTCACATCTGTATATAATACGATTTATTTCTCTGTGTGATATTGGTAGGTCTACTGGAATTTAAGTCCTTTAATTTGTTCTCTTAGAACAGGTGTTTTTTCAGTTCTTTCAGGCTTTCTGTGCTTCCCAGGATTCATCATTCTTAAAGGAGATAAAGGACCCTTTACCATCTTTTTTAGACTTTTTCTGTGAAAATAATTTGTTCTGTTGAATTAAAACAATTTTTTTTCCTTAGAAAACTCTACATATTGATGACCTGCAAAGTATTTCCTTTTCATTTGCCTTAAGTATATAACTTTCATCCTTCTAAATACATAATGGGAATAAACATGGTTATTCCTTGCACTGTTAACAATTCCACGATTTCCATCTGATTAACTATATTATTACTAAAAATTTTAATTTTTTTATTGTGAATGAGTACTTAATTTATGCTGAGATACATAATCACATTTTAAATGGTGTAATTATTTTAAACCTCTTGAAGAAAGATATAGCAAAAAAATCATTCTGAACACATGTAGAGGCTTTTATCACTAAAAATATTTGCATCATAAAAAAAAAAAAAAAGGGAAAGAATTGCCTGACAGAATAAAAGTTAATTTTATTTAACTATGATTTTAGGAATATGAATCATCATTGTTTTCTCCTTTTCCATACTGCAAGTAATGAATAGCAATAAATCTAGTCACAGTGAAATGCATCATTGAAATGGTCTGTGAATAATATATTCTCATTTACTTTTTAATAAAAATTAGAGAATGCAAGAGCAAGAATATTTACTGGTTTGATAGTTTCCTGGAGTTATATTTTCAAAGTATTTAAATAGTTCTTAGTGGGGGAGAAGTGAAGAGGATGTAGGAATGGAAAGCAGAGGATTGCTTGAAAAAAGTGTAGTGTGTTTAGTCTAGATCTAAAACAGCTATGCTAATAAATAGTAGTTGTGGATCTCAAGCACACTCATAACTCGATGGGAATTGTATTAGTTCTACAGGTGTAGAAGCTAAGACATGGTGATGGTGAAAGCATTGCAAGTGCCATTAACATTCAGACTAAAGCAGAAAAGAAAGTCTAGATAACAATACTGTCAAGCCAGCACCTACTCTTTGTGTCCTGTAAATATATTACTGATTTGTGAAACACTAAGAACCCAGCCATTGTCTTTTTAGAGGAACTGTTTTAACACTTAAGGTAGTTGTAAACACTGCTAAGTCATCTTTTAATAAAGCATAAAATCATTATTTCTTTTTCTACGTAAAAGTATAAAATTAATATTTATGTATTTTCATCAAAATATTCTATTGCGAATGAGAGAATTATTTTGTACAGATGTAGGTAGAATTATTAGATATTATTATTTTCTGACTCAAGCCAGTCTTGAGTCACAGAGCTGAGTCAAGAAGTTGTTTTGTAGGTGGGATAGTAACAACCCTATTATTCATTAGGAGAAATTGTGTCAAACTTCCAAAATGAGTTTTCACTGTAGCCTCTGGCTATTTGGTACTCAGCATGCCTCTGGGCTGCAGGTAAACAAACTGAGGTGATTACTTTAGCCTATTTTTCAGATAACTTATGATTCAATTCCGCTATTGGACATGACATTGAAATGCAAGAACACAAGGCGCTGTACCCTTTTTTCCCCAACTAGTATTCTTTTAAAGAGCACTGTGCTGGCATGTCAAAGTTGTTAGAATAATGACTGCAGCAATGGGTTTTTTAAGTACTTGCACATTTGCTTGTTTGTTCTTGGAAGAGAAATGAAAAAATTTAGGATACCAGCAGTCATTAGATCCATGTCAGAAGACAGCTTCAGTTGGAAAGAATGGGAAGCTGTGCTAGGGCAGGTTGGTTAGGAATGATTCAACAACTGACACTACACACTTTGTTAGAGATGTATACTGCGATGCTTTAAAAACATATTTTTAATAAAACTCTAAGGAAGGTGAGAAATAGATAATCTTGTTAAGTGTGTCAAGTGATCTGCAGAGAAGTGGCAAAAAAACCAGGCTGCATTTCAGTGTCAGGACTCTACTTTTTCACTTCTCTCAGGCTGTTTTTATTTTCTGGCAAACTTGTAATATGTGGCTGACTTTTGTTCGTTAGGTTACAATGGCTTATTTTTGCACAAAAATCTATGCCTACTAATAAGCAATTACTGAAAAGAACTAAGAAACATGCCTGCTAATTAGAAGGCTAGCAAACGATCCCTTGAGCATTAAGTTAACCAACCAGGAAAAAATGAAAAAAGAAAACAGACACTTTAAATGTCCCAGCCCAGAGTCTGCTCTAGACAAAGTGTTGAAGTAAGTTAATTGGTATCTGAAAGGTTGCCATGTTCTAGAATTCAGTTAATTGGTTACAGGACAGGGATTAACAGAGAGTCTTCCAGACCTTTAAGGTAAAAAAGAAAGTCTAATATGTTCCATTTAACTGATTTCATGAACGGACTCTTTACAGGAACTTTCTTTTTCTTTTGTACATTCTCAGAGACAAGAAATGTCAGGAGTAGAACTATTTCTTGTTTTCTTTTTATCAGCAATAGCGATCTTGGATCATTTTATGTAGCAGATGACACACCTGCCATTCCAAAGCTTGGTTCTCATTCTCTTGGTTTTGTGGTAATGACAGCAATGGCTTTTGCTATGCTTGCCCAACAATTTCATAATGGAATACTGGTATAAATTGCCTAAAATTCTGTTAATACATATAATGCTTCTTAAACCATGCTGAAAAATTAGGCAAATCTACCAAAGCATGTTTCTCTTCTGTTTTCCAAGATGGATAAAATCATTATCATGGATGTTTCCTGGTTTAGATGCCTGAGTATTTGCATTGAATATGTGACCAGTTTTTCCACAAATTGATTTAATTTTCATTGTCATAGAAATAATTATTAGGTGCCTATTATTTAATTTCTCCAAAGCTTGGCTTTAATACTTGTGTTGGAATTTTTCCATTTCTTTCTGGCTTTATTCAGATCATATTCCTCTACCTTTCTAATTTTTGAATAGGAATTGAAGAAACTCCCTAGTGAGATCACTTTCTCAATTCAGCTATCTAGTTCCTACTGTATATGGCTGCAATTCAAGGATTTTTATGATGTTTGGAGTTGTTCCAAAAAACCCCAACTGGTGAAATTTATCAGAAAACCTCACATGGTAGACTATTTTTAGCTTTGATATCAGCATTTTTCATTTCTTACAGACCCATAATTAATTATTTTTAATTTATCCAGCTGTCTTAAATATACACTATGCACACACTGAAAATACAAGCATGAAGTTAAACTTATCCCTGGGTGACTATAACACATTAATTCTTGTCGTGTTTTTACAGTGATTGATTTTAGTGTTGATTTCCTTCAGAGTATTTGCATTAATGCATACCGTTTTATAATATTTGTTTTGTTAAATTATATTGCAGCTGAATTAAGAAAAATAGCTAAATTATAAATTAAGATTTAATGATTAAAAATTGGAAACCATTTGCTTACAGCAACTGCTCAAGCTCCAAGTACAACTGGAGCACCCATTACTGTCACTGTGGTGGGTTGACCTTGGCAGGATAACAAGTGCCCACTCTATCACTCCCCTTTTCAGCTGGACAGGGGAGATAAAGTATGATGAGAGGCTTAGGCATTGAGACAAGGCTAGGAAGAGGTCACTTACCAGTTACCATTACAGGAAAAAATGGACTTGATCTGAGGAAGTTCAATATATTACCAATCAAATCAGAACAGGTTAGAAAGAAAAATAAAATTGAATCTTAAAACACCTTCCAACCACCCCTCCTTTCTTCCCAGCCTCAACTCTACTCCAGAATTCTCTATCTCCTCCTCACCAGGGGGAGCAGGGGAATGGGGCCTGCAGGTGGTTCATTATGTTGTTTCCATTGCTCTCTCCTCCACCGAGGGACTACTTCTCACACTCTTCCCCTGCTCCACCTTGTGGTGCCTCCCACTGGAGAAGGCTCCACAACCTGAATCCTTCCCACAGGCCACAGTTCTGCTCCAGCATGGCTCCTTTCCACGAGGTGCAGTCCTTCAGCAATAGGCTGCTCCAGCACGGGTTCCCCACAGGGGTCACAATTCCTGACAGCAAACCTGCTCCAGCAAGGGCTTCCAGTGGAGTTACAGCTTCCCTTCAGACATCTGCCTGCTGCAGAGTGGGGCTCCTCCATGGGCTGCAGGTGGATCTCTGCTTCCCCTTGGATCTCCATGGGCTCAGGGGCACAGCTGCCTCACCATGGCCTGCAGGGAAACCTCCGCTCTGGCACCTGGAGCACCTCCTGCCCCTCCTTTTCCTCTGACCTGAGCAACTGCAGAGCTGTTGCTCTCACATGTTCTCATTTCTCTCTCTGGCTGCAATTGCTCAAGGGTTTCTTTCTCTTTCTAAGTGTCTCAGAGGTGCTACCACCACGAGAGATGGGCTGGGCAGAGTGCCCATCTTGCAGCTGGTTGGTATTGGCCCTGTCAGATATGGCAACAACTTCTGGCATATTCTCACAGGAGCCAACCCCCTCTGTTGCCTCCCACTACCAAGCTCTCTCCAAAAAGTAAACTTTTTGACAATTTTCTCTCACAATGGTTAAGCTGTTTGTTAAAAGTTTCAGAAACTTTCAGAGCAATTTTTTTCCCCTTTAAATCATTACCAGTTGGAGTTTTCTTTACTGAATTATCTGACACTCATCTTTGACCCAGAGAATATCACCACACCTTTACATGATTAATTTGAAAATAATGTTTACTAATGTTTAAACAGAAGATTTAATTAGGGCCTCACCTTCAGAGCCTTCTAAAATCTATGATGGCTGCTTTAAATGCTCAACTCTTACTATTAGCATGCAATTACCATGAGCAAGAAAGAAAGATGGTACTTGAGACACCTGAGAAAATATAAGATGAAGTTTCTCCTGTTTTTAGTCAAGAGGTGCATAGTTTCTAATGTCTGATTACTACTTTTTTTTTTTAAAAAAAAAATTATTATCAGTATTTGGACCTTCAGTTCTTCCAAAAGGTAGATAGCTTGTAGGGAAGCACACATATTGTGGGAAAGAAATTAGTCTAATGCAAAGCTTTTGTTCCCTATAGAGGTATGAATATATATTTTAGATAGCAGTGTGCTAATCTCATGATAAAAATACTTTCTCTTTGCTTTTAAAACCACAGATTATTTTAAACCTTGAAATATTTTAGTGTGTTTTGTCATTCCTTTTAACTTTCTCAATAATGATATTAAAGTGTAAATAGTATTTATTAGAAACTAAGTTATGGAAAGGAATTAAAAGAGTTATCAAATTTACATTATGAGTACTTTCTCACATGGTGGATATTTTTTTTGCCTTCTTCATAGGTTTCAGAAGAAGCTCTGCATCACAGCACTGAGGATGAAGAGTCGTCCCAGGGAATGGAGCCCTATCTTGTGCGGAGATTATCGTCCCGTAACATTCAGCTTCCCCCGCTGGCTTTCAGGCAGTTAGAGCAGGCAGACTGGGATAAAAAGAATGATACCGAGACTATCCCAAGGCCCACGACTCTTCCACTGAGGATACCTCCTCTGATTGCCATTACAGCTGCTGAGTCCAGCAGGTAAGGTCCAGCAATTTGTTATTTTTTCAACATTCCCTGTGGCAGGGACAGGGCTGCAGATGCTGTTTCTAGGAGAGAAGTCTATTTCTTTTGTAAAGCCCCTAAATGAAAAAGTTGAATAAAATGTCTATAAATTTGTGCCTGACACTTGGTAATATTGCTTGTAAAGCTTTTGGTCATATCTAGTAAAACAAACTCTAGAAAACATTTTTTCTGGACATTATTAATACTTTATATTCCGAAAGAAGGTCTCTGGAGGCTTGATTAACCACTTATGATAACGAAGGGGAGGAGGAGGTAGAGGATGAAAGGAGCTTTTAATATACAGATTTTATGTTTAAGTGATACAATTTCAAAACTAGTTGCAAGAAATCCTGAGGGGATTTTGCCTGCTCTTGCATATCTACATTACTTGTAACATAAATGGTTTGAAATTATTTGGTTATAGTGATTTCTATTGTAGTTTCCTCATATTACATCTGTGACATTTTATATAATGCATGTTTTCTAAAGTAAACTTTCCTGTTCTTAAATTTTCTGATAACATCCTATTTTCTGTCCTTATTTTCCAAAATAAAAAGTGTTTACTATGAAAGTTTTGCTTACAGGTGTAAAGGCAGTACAGCAGTTTGGTAACAAGATAATATATAAGGGGAAGGTAACATGAACACACCGAGAGCTAAAATGCAGTACTTAAGAATTTTAGAATATAAGTTCTGAGAGAATACTCTATTTTGAATAATGTAGTTATAACAAGAATGTAGGATTTGTAGTAGATGAGTAAATCCATAAGTATTCATTATGCTGCTTAGCCAAAAAGCCAGCTAATATTAACTTTGAATTTAATACCACTTTGCGGATTTTATTTCCTCCTAGATATCTTTATTTTTTGAAGAAGTTAGACCCATTCTTGAAATATGCTCATAGAAATACTGACTACATACATAAAAATATGTAAAGATTTAGATTGTTTACAAATGAAAATGTGCTTTGGAGAGTTAAGTGTAATGAATTTTAGTGATGTTTTGAAGATAGATTGGTGTCTTGATTTTTTGTTTTTATCCATGGAGTCTGGAGAGAAGATTGTCTAAGATATGGAAGGAAAATAAGTACAGTGCTTCTAGTAATACTGACTGGAAAAAAAAAAAAAAGGTGTGATCATGATGTGATACATGAGAAAGATTAAAAAGAAGAATGAAAAATATTGTCTGACAAAAGTGGCTAAGTGGTTATAAATTTCTGCAGACGACATTATTTTCTAGGCTGGATTCAAATACATCGGAAAAAGACAGTTTGAAGTTTACTCAAATAACAAATCTAAAACATTGTGGTTACTATGTGTAGCTATCCGCTGTACTCTGAGAATGATTGCTTCTTGGAGAGGCTTCTCTGTAGGTAAGATAGAGATAGCTTTGTACCCTGTCTATGCCATTTATTCCTGTGGTTAGTAGGAATGTGTTTTGAAGCTGGACAAAACAAGATTTATTCTTAGAGTGACAGGGAAATGGCAGACAGATTCTTGAATGGAACTGCCGGGCTGTTTAAACAAACAAGTAAACTAAATCGAAACACAACAGCTAAAGCAATCGTAATTTTGATCTTGCTTTATAATATGAAGTCTTTAGTTTTTATAATTCTGTCTTAGTGAAAGAGCAATTACAGTAATCCAGGAAGAATATTTTTCAGGAAATTAAATTTCTCTAGATGTTTACTGCTATTTTTCGGTTGTTAGCTCTCTCTCAAGCAGCTATGAATTTCCCATTTACATGCTTATTATGCCAGCCAAACAGCTGGAGAAAGCTATCCTTTTATCTGTCTTCTCATCTGCATGAAAGTACATAAACTTAGGGGTCCTATTATGTCTGTGGAAATGCAGCTTACCTCCCTTGCCTTTGAAATGTGTGGTTGAGGAGAGGGAATCAAAGTGTGGGTGGGAGGATTCTCTGTCTTCAGTAGGTAAATGAAGGTAGAAGAGCATTTGGGTCATAGAAACTCATTCTAAAGCAGAAGAATTTCACAATTGAAAACATCCTAAATTATAAATGTATAGTTCTGGAAGAATATGCTAAAAGATTCAAAAAATAGCATTATAAAGCTCTTATACTGTGATTGAAATGACTGGAATTTTGCAAAATTAAAAACAATGACAGTGGATGTAGTTTTTAAAACAAAACATGTATTCTGTTCCTGGACATGTACATATGCATGTGTGTATACACACACTCCCATTTTCACTCTCCTTTTCTCTTACTTTTTCTCTCTCTTTATACTGTCACAGGATTGTTTCTGGTTGTGTGTTAGCTTTGTAGAGCAATTAAAACAAAGTTTATGTTAAAAAAAAAACAAACCGAAACCAAAATCCAAAGAGCAGTGTAGATAAAAAGCTGGAAAGCAAATTTCAGTTATGTTTTTCTTAATCCTTTGTACTTTGTGAACTCTTGCCCTTCTGACTCTGAGACATCATAATGCCTTGCCATTTCTATCACCCTTCTCATTTCCATCTACGCATACATGGAGCCAGATTCTTATTTTTTTTATCCAGGTTAGACTGAAACCCTAATAAAGATCATTGTTAAGACGAAGAATTTATGGATCCTATTGAAGTATCACATGCAAAAATTCTTATTATGCTATAAGAACAAGTGTTTGAAAAATTGGTAACCTGACCCTGCAGCTGGTATCATCCTTACAA
>WEKY01043651.1:0-12912 GCA_013390045.1 Picathartes gymnocephalus
CAAAGCATGTGTAACTGTTTCCAAACATTCTAGTGGGAACTGTCCAACTCCTCACATACTACATTCTGTTCACTTCATATTTTCTCATCAAAATACCGAATAAAGAGTCAGAAATCACCTGTTCCAGAGCCTGCCTCTGTTCTAAGCTTGCCATATTTTTATACAGGTGACAACAGCAGGACATAATACCATGGGTATTTCAGAGTCCCATAGTGGAACCTGGCACACAGGCTGTCAGGCCAGATGCTGGAGTCTGTTCTTGTTTTATTTTTAAAACAAAGACCCGTTTAGGCATTATTGATTGAAATCTGCAAAAAATTCTCAAGACTTCAGATGGTGTTTGTTGGCTATCATCTAAATCAAAACCAGATCTATTCTCTATTTAAGTTTTGCAGACTGCTGAACCTTAAGGTGGACTGAACAGGTTAAACTGCCGTGAACTACATGTCCTGTGTGCAGATTAAGACAGCAGAGCAGAAGCAGCTGAATACATCTGGTTTTGGTTCTTTTCTCTTCCATTAAAAGCAATTCCAACAATAGGCCTGTCCTGGTTTGAAAACCCCCAACAAGGGCCCACTTGCAGCAGAATGACCAGTGTTCAGGGATAGGTACTCAGAGAGACCTTTAAGGAAGCTGTCAGTCCACAGCATAGTGGGTCCAGGAGAAAGCAGGTAAGCAAAAGGTACCAGCCTGAAGCTACACAGTAATTTGGCCCTTCCATGTAGCCTTGCTCATCCATACCCCTAATATCTAACAAGGCAACTACTCCAGTTCAGCTAGTCTCTAGCTCTATATTCTTGAGTCATTAACAATATGATTAACAGAATAATAACAAAGTTCAGAGACTGCTCTGAAGTATTACTGACCTACAGTGAACTGAAGTGCCCATCTTTCTCTTCCCAGGATGATGCAGTATAGAATCACAGAATGGTTTGGATTGAAAAAGACCTTTGAAGATCATCTAGTCTAACCTCCTTGCCATACCAGGGAAATGTTTCACTAGACCAGAATGCTCAAAATGCCATCTAGCCTGGCCTTCAACATTTCCTGATGGGGCATCCACAGCTTCTCTACGCAACCCGCTCAAATACAGGTCCCCGGATTTCGAGCAAGCAACCAGCTTCAATGCACAGCCAATTGGCCCAGGCATGCACAAACACTAACCACTGTGAAACACCTCGTAGATATTTCTTCTACCTCTCTTGGGAGCAATAGCTCTCTGGCTCAAGCAACATACTTGCCCCTGTCTGTGTCATTCAAATCCTCAAGTGTCATTCAAGGAGAACAATACCCATAGAATCATAGAACAGCCTGAGTTGGAAGGGACTCAAAAGGATTATCAGGTCAAATCCTGGCCCTGTGTGGGACAATCCCAAGAATCACACCAAGTGCGTGAGAATATTGTCCAACTTCTTGAACTCTGGAAGATTGTGGTTTCTTGTCCAGAGATTGAACCATGATTATAGCATAGATGATGGCTGACAAGAAAAAAAGTTTCTGGTCAGCCTATAATCCTTCACCAAAGAAGCTGTACATACAAGTTGTATGTGGAATTAGGAAGAGGCAGGTTCCAAGTAAACAGAAGGAAGTATTCCTCAGATATGTGATAAATTTCTTGCCAGGAGATATTCTTGACCACACATTCAAAACTGACTGGACAGATTAACGGACAAAAACATATATTGAGTACAAAACACAAATACTTCACTTCTGAGTCAAAAGCTCTGAATACCATGAACTGGAGAACAGTGAAGCATTCAGAGAAAGCCACACTAAGACTCCCTTCCATTATGCTCTTGCCTGTGGGTCTATACTGACATACTGTCTCTAACAGTAACTTGGTTAAAAGAACCTTTGTTCTGGTGCAACACAACTGGTTTTTTTAAACTTTGGCAGGTTCAGGTACCCTACAACCCCCAAAGATCCCTTGTGACTGGAATGATCTTGTGATGACGATCACGTGCAGCGCACTAATCTCATCTACAAACCCAGTGCACCTTGCATTCTATTTTCCTACCCAAACACAAAGATCCAAATATACTTCTTCTGCCTGTGTCTGATCATCATAATCTCATCCCTAAGCAACCTAATTGCTTAGGTGTCTGAGCCTCACAGACTGAATGGGAATGCTGCTGCCGAAGCAATGAGCGACAACCAGGCACACAGTCAAAGTCATGTACAGTTATTCAGGTCCATAGCACTCCCAGGGATTTTCCAATTAATATGAAAGCACATGCTTTTACCAAGATATTAGGTCTCACCCCCCAATAGAGCAGAGCGTTTGCATTCCAGCTTTTCCTGGCAGTTGGCAAAATTGTCATTATCTGATACACTACTGCCATAGAAGGGCATCATGAAGCATACACAAAATTCAAGGCAGCTCAGTTAAAATTGCTGTTGGAACACCCACCTTTTCTTTTGGTGGATTTGACAATGTAGACTTGGAATGTATTTATGTGAGTAATTTATTATTATTATTATTAATGATAGTAATTTCATTTGAAAGTTAAAAGCAACTGAATTTGAGAGTCTAAGCCAGGTGGAGGCAGCCAAAGAGAGATAGTATCTGTCTGTATACTACCATTTGCATTACTGATTAGTGAGCAAAAAGTTACAAATGAGAAAGCTGCAAGTTTGGAAACTCACAGTGGGAGAGCTGCCAGTTTTTGCAGAAGCAAACACTGAATTACCCTTCCCTTCCATGTTCAAGTGCCTGTTGATTTAGTGAAAAAGAGAGAGAGCTTTAAAGATAAAACTCATTTTTTTACCTAAGTGTGTATTTGTTAAGAAGCAAGGAAATAGAAGTATGTGGAACTAAGGATTTACACAGCTAAAAGGTAGACCAGATTTTGTTATCACTGCACACCACTGATACATGTGACACACCCACCATGCTCTCATAAAATTTCTGCATCTTGTCTCCGTTCTTATCAAAAGTAGCAATGCTGCAGGGTTGGGTTTGCCAGGGAGGATGGGAAAGGGTACAAGAGAGAGAATGTATCATGCATCCTATTTCAAACCTTGAACTGATTTTCCTACCTATGGCTGTCATGTATTAACATATTGCATGCACGGTGTGAACCCATTCTTCTCCCTCACACCTGCAGCAGAAAGGCAGATGGACAGGGACTAGAATGACTACAGATGGGAGAGTCCAGCACAGTTTTTCTGTGTTCAGAGGTCGGGAAGCACCCTCTCCTAACACAGGGAATTGCATTAAACCCCTGGGGCCCTGCAGGGATCGCAGTAGCCTCAGCTCCTTCCTTTCCTCCCTCTTCCTGGCTCGGTCTCCACAATGCTCAGCACAGGCAGAAAAGGAATTGTTTTTAAATCAATATCCCCTTCAGCAGGTGACTAAAGCCTTGGCTAAATTGTGGCAGGACTAGTAGCTACTTTGCAATGGTTTTTCCCACACAGACCTACAGGCTCTGTAGCCATGGCACAAACATTTTCTTCAGTCTCCTGCGAGCTTCTTCACACCTTGTTCCTCCCCTCCGGGGGACAGTCCAGTGCTCAACAAGAGATGAATACTGTCACTGTGGATAAGTACATGGATAGGTCTTGCCGCTCCATTCATCTTCCTTTCACACAGCCTGTAGCAATCAGCCCCATTTAGCACTACTTTCCATCTGCAATCGTTTGCAATTTGAATACTTAAAATATTATTAAACTGACACAAACAGATCATCATCACAAAAATTTGCCTTCCAAATTAGACAAAAAAACCTCTTTCAATCATTACAGACTTGTCTTTCACTAAAACAACAATTCATTGCTTTATCACCAGCAACAGTTTTCTCTCCAAACTGAGCTATTGCTAAAACATTTACAGGAAATTGTCATAGCTATAATTTAGTCAAGTAATTGTTATTACTTGACTATAGACTTCTTCACGTTTTCAATATTCATCACATTAGTGTCCTTGCACTGGTATCATTAGGAATAATTTTAACTCCCAGTTGCAGGCCTTACCAGTGTACTGAGGTACAGGCTCAATTTGCTGAAGAAAACAATCCTGCAGATTTCCCACTTCGGCAAGGGTTCCTCCAATTACCAGCTTTAGCTCATCTAGTGTATCCTGGGCTCACAAGAAAAACAGAGCTCACAATTCTGGTACAACAATGGGAAAAATATGAAATATCAGACAAAGTAAATTAATCTTTTTAAGAGAGGTAGTCCATTTCCTACACATGCAGGGCTCCTACACCATTCTCTTCAGGACCATGCATCACCATTTGACCTGTATAACATCTCTAAGCTTTGTCTTGCAGATTTCCACATAGCTGCGGTTTTATTTCAAACTTTTTTTTTTACTGTTCCAATTCATATGATCTCACATACTAGGAAGTTCACATATTTCTGTAGATGTGGCATATGATTTTTTAAGTGCATCCAAAGCAATCTTTTTTCCTTTCCTCTCAAACAGGTACATATGTTCATGTTAGGAACATGGGCACCTCAGTCATTCTCCATAATAACAAGCTCACTTTCAAGCCTGTAATGAAACAAAGTAGGCAACCTTGGGGGCAGAATGCCTTTGCACTTTCTAATAAGTATTTTTGATTAATGATGATGGAAGGTGCTATGAAAGACACTGTTTATCTCAGACTGCTGATAGAGAGATGGATAGGAAGCTTTATCAACTCTTGTTTGGCAGACAGAGGAAGAAAAGCTGTTGCAGTCAAACAGATGGGGGTTTCACTCTGGCACCACAAAGAGTCCCTCCTTTCTTTTGTGTTTTTTAGTCTCTTGCATTATCATGAAGAGGAAAGCCACATACACAGACAAGCATTGCTCATACAGAACAGCTGCAAGAAACCAGTGAAAAGCTGCCCTTACTGCATTAGCTAAGCTCTTGCAAAAAGTCCAGTCCCCAAAAAACAACTAGATTGAAGTGAAGGAGGCAGTAATTCTTTGTATTTTATTTAAAAAGCTAAAAATTTTAAAACCAATAGCATAATTATTATAGGGTTCACGTGAGCTAAGATTTCCTCTGTTCCCTAGGGAACTTCTATTTGTATTTATTTCACAACTTAATACTAAAATATTACTGTGCAGAGCTTGGCTGCCCTGAGGGCTGAGGTCTGAATTCAGCTATCCAGAGGATCCCAGGCGATCCCTCTAAGTGCTCAGCCTGTTCCCAGTTTCCATGCTCACCTGTGGCTTCTCCTGGAGAGTGCGCAACTCAGCTGCCACCACCTTCTGAGACAGTGCTGAAAATGGTTTTGGAAGGTCCTCAATGGCACCTACTTGCAGGCAGTCGAGATACAACTCTATCGTGCTCAATCCCTGCTGCAAGCCACTCAGCCACAAGATGACAGCATGGGGTTTCCCATCAGCCAGCTGGATGTTGCTAAAGATCACGGAATTCAGCCTTCCATCACTCTTCAGATAGCGCAGCACCGCTAGGACAAAATACAGAGAAGGACTATCAGAGGGTAGCAGATAGCCCAAGGCTGATCAAAGAAGATCCTGTGGAAATCTGCAATTGCTCTGGTATTTTTCCACATGTCTGCTTTTGTAAATGCATCCCATATGCAGACATAATGGTAATGATAAATGGGACACTGACTCTCAAAGCAGCACGAGCAGGATGCCTGCGTGACTCCCTATTTGTAAAGCTCTGCTGCCTGTGCTGAGTTTTCCTCTGCTTTGTCCAGGCCTCTCTTAATGGCTTAACCAAAGTCACTTTACAGACCATAATGTGCTAAAATGCAAGTGGTAAAGTTAGAGGGCGTAGCAGGCAGCCTGCAGTCAGCACTTTGGTAGGTACATATCTGATAGACCCAGAAATATTCTGCCGTAGAAATGTTCAACTAGAAAATCAATTTCAGTGATGCATACTATATACAGTGAAGCCGTCTAAGAGTGTATCCAAATGCATAATTAAAAACCAAAGGAAGCATGTTTCCGAATCAATAACCTGCACTTCTCTGTAACAAACACTCAGTAAAACGTGTATAATGCAGAAAAGGTATAGTCCACTTCTAGAGATGACTAAACCTCCTCTCAGCTTTCTAGTGACTGACCTACCTGATAAAAAATCTGGTTTCATTAAGTACAAGGCACCATCAAAAAAACCACAACAGAAACACAGAAAAACCAGACAAACAAATACTCTTACAATAAATACTTGCTGAAAAAAAGTCTCTTTCCTAAGGAAATTGGATCAGTAAGCTAGAATCTGTGAGCCAGATCCCTAAGATCAGCTAGCTAGCTCTCTCCACAAAATCTCTCCCTGGCTCTCCAACTGCATACCTGCAGAAGCAACTAGCTGAATGCATCTGGACAGTCTGTAACTACCCTGCGATATCAGAGAGACTTTGTTTCAAAGATCCCACTGATTACCAGCCGACAGTCTCTTACTTCCTGATCCTAACAGTTATGTGCATGGGGAATCAAGCTGCACCAGGCATCTAAGCATTGACGTGCTTAAAGTCTGAAATTCACAGACGGCTGCTACATCTCCTACTTGATGGCTAGTTCCATCAAGTGAGAGCTCACAAGCAGTCTGACACTAAGTCAACCAAAAATTGTGGATACAGTGGAGGTAAAAGCTCTTACTAGCTTTGGACCTAATACCTACTTACTGAAACCATCCAATTTCTATTCACCTAACAAACTACCTTCCCATCTTTCCACTACTAATATAATTGCTTTGATGCTATCATATCTGTTTGTTGGTGACCTCCCAATTTACTGCGCACATGCTCCCTAAAATTCTTCTAATTCCTCAGTCAACTGATTAAAAAAAACCCAGATTTATACCAGCATGAATGGGGCAGGGTATGTCTCCATCTTTGAAGTCTACACTAGTGCTAGAGCCTCAGCAGCTGTGATCAATATCAGGAATGTTTTCACTGCTGTCTATGTCAAAACACTGCCAGAGCTGAGATTTCCACAAAGGTGCATGAGGTCACCAGTAACTTGCTAAAAGGTAGCATTTCTTGGCAAACTCAGAGATCTGGCACCACAGAGTACATTGCAGGCATTTTATTTATGTGAATATTATGCACGCTTGGTCATATAAAAGTAAGGTCTTTGGATCTGGGCCCTGCATTCAGAGTGACCAAACACAAGAGTAGCCTAGAGGAAGAAAGAGGAAATGGAGGCAGGGCCCAGAACAGACCCAGCCAGAATAGTTTCAGGACAAGGAGCAATCTGGCTTGGAAGGCGGATCAAGTATTCTTTCCTCAGCCAAAGCCAAATATTCATCTGGTAAACTAGAGAAGGCTTTTGAAGAGAGATTTTCTTGGATCACAGCCTCCACCTCTAAGATTTAACTCATCCAAGTCCCTGCAGTATGTTTGCTGCTTGAGTATTTTACAGATATTCATGAGAGTGTCACCTAAACTGGTTAAGAAACAAATTTTCAATTAAAATAGGAGCTGCTTCACAGAATTGTTTAATTGCAACACTTCTGTGCACTAACTGCTGTTTGCTCCATAAAGGAATAATTTTAAAAGGATAAGAAATCCATGGATGCTATCTGTCTCTGAAAGGCACAATTGTCTACCATAAGTTTAGCTGTTAATTCAGTAATTCAAACCTGTGCTTTTAAAAACATTTAGGTGTTATAAACATGTTACTATCAGTTATACAACAATAAAACCAGAATACGAGGCAACCATTGGGATCAAAAGTCTTAAATGTGACATTTTAAAGTACAACTAAGGCCTGCTTTGAGCTCCTTAGATCAGACCTGGGAGCATAACTAGAAATACCGTGCAGAGAAAACACTAATCATTCTTTCAAAACTACAGAGATTAAGAGCCTGCATTTTGCTGAGATGTCGACATTGGTTCACCACTTAAATGATGATGTTCAGTCTTGAGAGAATCCTACACAACTCACACACTCCATACTTTCAGCTCACATAACAATCTCCTAGTTCTGGTTCAGAGATCAGTGAAACTCTCTGTATCTAAAACTGCTGCAATTCCTACTCTGACTTCTGATTAACTAATTCCAGTAAATAAAGAACAAACACGTTATTTCACCCAACAGATCTTGTAAGTGCTGGGAATATTTGTCTTGCATAGTCACATCTAACCTCCAGGGTCAGAGGAACAAGAACCTGCCTTTCATATGCATGAGCCAGCATGTGCGTGTGTCCCTCGCATTCCTGAGTAATAAGAACCAGTGATTGTCCCGAGGGGAAAAAGGAAAAAAGAAAAGGGAAAAAAAAAAANCCTTTCTCCATACTCCATGGTTTTTTTCCTCCTTTCTCAGCACTGCTCAGAGTAAGCACCACAGCCGAGTGGAGATACCAGCTGATTGTCAGGTCAGCTTCCCCTGGCCAGGAGAGAGAGGCATCACAGAAATGTAGGAAAGAGATGTAGGAAGGAGAGGCGATGTGACAGGTGACAGCATGCAACAGGAATAACTTGAGCACAAAGATTAATCACACAGTTGTCAACTTTCATCTGTCACACACCAGTAACTATGGATCCAACACCAGTTCTACGATACATATTCCAAACAACTCACCTTTACTCATCCGCCCCATTACCGCAAATTCAAAATACTTGCTGTTGTCAGCTGATGAATATAGGCCAAAAACAGTGGCTGTGCTCTTTGGCTGCAACTTGAATGTTGAGAGCAAGTACACTTCATTCAGCATAGGATCCCCAAATGCTTGTTGCAAGAAGTTCAGTACCACTCGCTTGTTGGAATAAGGAAGAAGATCAAAAACTGGGGAAAAAAAACCAAATTTCAACAGCAAATTAAATATAATAATGACCAAAGAAGAATGTGATTTGAAGCCATATATTGGAGACTGTACACTCTTCATACAGAAACTCTGACCTACCCAAAATAAAATTTAAAAAGAATTATGAATATGATGAACATCTGTAAAGATCATGAAGTTCAAATCCCTTGCACTGGAACGGATATCTTAAGCAATCTGGTCTACTGAAAGATGTCCCCATACATGCAGGGAGTTTGGACTAAATGGTGCCTGCCAGCTACAACTATTCTATGATTCTATCAAAGTATCTATCATTTGTTGCAACTGATACTATTTTAGCAATTTTTATTTTTCAAACGAGTTACTGGTAAGTTACTACCATAGAAATATCTAGTCTTCAAACTGAGGTACTCAAGTATTTTCAAGTAGATCTCAAAAGTTCTTCTCTTCTGAGGATTCACCTCAACTGAAAGCTTTTTAACCTACTGTTGAACTACCACAGCTGCTTTTATAAATTCAGATGTTTGTATTCACATATCAGTTAGAGAAGGATTCAGCATTAAAATTTTCAGACAGATTTCCAGAGTGCACATCCTTTGATGGCATTTGCAGAATGGCAATTAAAATGCCAAAAAAACAAGTAAGCAATATGATGTTCACAACCTTCTTCTCACTTCACTGACTTTTCAGAATATATATTATATAAATAAGACTCATCTTTCCCTTCTGGCACAGAAAACAAATACATACAGGCCTCACAAAAAAACCAAACCAAAAGAAAACAAAACCCACGAACCCCGAAGACATAATGAAAACAGTTTCAAATTTTTATTTTAGTTTTTCCACAATGCATCAGTGAAGAGTCTATGATTTTACACATACATATGTCAGCTATGTCCCTTATGGCAGTGAAACAACAAACTGGGGTTTTCCTCAATGTTCCTAAATCCACGATGTCTCCAAATTCAATAAACTCTTCTGTTAGGCTTCTTGGTTACCTCCTATTCCAACCCACTGCAATTAAAGCAGTATATATATTATACCCTGGCAGTGAAGTCTGATAAATGATTATGCACAAGTCTTATTTAAATATAAGAGCACACTGAGCCACTGTATATTGCTCACACTCCACAGGCCTACCATAGCTGGGCCATATCTTTCTCCCACACCAGAACAATACTGTAGAGCTGTCACCAGAGAAGAGCCGTAGCAGCAGGCAGATGGCAAAGGTACATGACAGCACATTGTGCCTTAGCTTGATTCAGCCCCATGGCTTTACAAATAAGTTTAGTTTCCCAGGCTGAAAACACCAGTGGACCTTTGCAGATGAGCCTTGTCTACACAGCACAACCCCAAAGCTGTTGTTGTCTATAAGGTGATGAGGTCATCCTACCATTCCAGTGTTTCCATATGCTACACTCAAAGAACAACCACATGGGCATGCAGACCTTCCCACAGATATGTGGGAAACCCTGTTCCCTTATACTAGAGTGTGGGTTCATGCTGCTCCCATAACTCATTCTGAACCATCCATTCATCTAGACACTAATGTTATTTCCAAAAAAGAGCAAAAATGAAGACCTTTTTCCCTTCATTTCACGAAGGCATTGAAATAATCTCTGAAGTCTACACTTGTAGTGGGTCTAAGGATCTCATGACTCTACAGAGAATTTTCAGGGCACAATACAAACAATATCAGGCCCTTGATTTCCATGCATTAGTAATACTGCTGTCAAACAACTAAGATACATATATGTAAGGTGGACCTGGTCAAAAGACTCCTCTTTCATTCAGTTTAGAATTACAGCATCCCAGGACAATGACTGCTCCCACTAACACCAATGACATGGAAAGCAGAAGCGAAAGGCTAGGTACTTCATCACATTTAATGCAGAGACAGCACAGCAACTGCCCATGCGAGAGATTGAAATGCAACTCACTACTCTCTACAAGAACATTTTACAAGGAATAGCCATTCATAAAATACAGCTGTGTTTCCTAAGCTGGAGCAGTGCAATACAATACCAAAGAATTTGAAAGCATGAAATATAGCTATACATTTTGTTCAGTTCTAGGTCTATTGGCTGAATTTCTATCAATTCCTGTGATACTCATTAATCTATGCTAGAGTCACTTAAAAATATTACAGAAGTAACAACTAAACACTGTGAAACGTCTGTCTAACATTACAGACATAATTAATTGAAATTTTTGTAATTTGCACATTTAAATGAATACTCAAATTGGTTTGGCTGTTGTGTTCCACAAAGCACAGTGCCTCAGCCGGATCCTTCAGTACCACGTTATCAAACCCTTTCCTGGGATGTCTTCACTGACCAGCATGTGGATGCACTACATGACCAGATCTATCCTGAAGCACAACTTGCACATATGCTAGCACGTGCAGCCAGCAGAAGAATGAGGGGGTTATGAAAATTCATTTTACATCCTTAGCAGAGTTGGCAGAGAGAGACAGATCTTGGCCATTCTAGAGACAATTATTTGTTTGGGAGGAACAGGAAAAGAAATCCAGAGATTTCACATTTCATTTTTTGAAGAACCTCGTCTCTCTGTTCCTCTCCGTGGAAAGGCAGACTTGAAAGCAAATGTATAGAATGCCAAGGCTGAAAGGCACAAGCAGCTGGTTTCAATCCACGCAATGGATTGAAAACTCCGACATGCCTTCATGCCTTCAAGTACAAGTGCACATATCCACTGGGCAAAACTGAGCCTGCTCGTGAGACAGACCAGGAATTCTCTCCTCCACCTTCTTTCTGTGGTTTTCAGAATAGAACTGCTCACCTTCCTAACCAAATGCTAACAAGGGATGAGCTACATGGTGAAACAGTGGCAAACCATGCTTTGGAAATCTGCCCAAACCCATCAAGGCTAGCTTTTCAGATGAGAGCTAGAAGACATGACGGGAAGTGCTAGGTTTAGGAGGCATGGAGAAGAGAAATTACTGACACAGGAGAGCATGGAACTTAAAACACTCCTTCTTTCCCCTAACTCTGTTACCATATCACATCAGCTTTTTAAGACCATCCAAGGCTGTTTTCTGGTCACACCTAATAGTTACTGTAGGTGTAAACACTGGCCCACTGCCGTTCAGCACTTTTCGAGGTAATTATTAATGGTAATTATATAATGGTAATTATTATTATTAATTAGACACCCAGAGTGAAAACCTAACTCCCACCACAATTTCCCAATGACCCCAAGAAGCTGAAAGCATCCCTTGTTAAGAGTGAATTTTTCATTGGCCACTGCCCCTGACAAGTTTGAAACCTGGCTTTTTTTTTTTTTTTTTTAATTCAGTAATACACAACTTGTCATTACAACAATTTTCTGAAATGTTTTTACCTCATAAAGATCTTCAACAAAGGCTTTTGGAAATGCAGCTATATTGTTGTGATTGCCTGTCTTTTAAATCTGCTTAAGTAATAACCCATTGAAGTGTCAAACATCATTCTCTAAGGCAGTGGAGGGGGTTAAAAACGTAGCGAAAACCACAGACAGCTTTAATGCTCTTGGAGTAGCACGGAATTACACTAACTGCTGCACTCAGCAGCCGCATCGGCTCCAGTCACAAGCTGCTACCGCAGAGCGATACCACCCACTTAACTCAAGCTCTAAAATACAGCGGCTCCTGACATACTACGTGCATAATATTGCCACGGCAATGCTGGGTTTAGAAGTGCGAGTTTTCCTAGGAACTTTATTATGTAGTAGAGTTTTCCCAAAGAGTTTTCACGGCTTAGAAATTCACTTCTCATAGGAGAACTTGCAGCCAAAAAAGGGCTATTAAGATGCTCCACGGACCTACCAGCACATCTACAAAAACACTTTTTGCAGGCTGCATGAGGGCGGCTGACAGCGGCTACACCGCCAGCTCCTCCGGTCCCCACCGCTAGTCCGGCTGGGCAGCGGGGAGGCTCTACGGGAGGGCTCAGCGCCCCGACGGGCAGCGGCGGCTCCCGCTGCCCACCACGGCTCCGGCTCCCCTAGCACCTGCAGGGGTGTTCCCTTTCGCTGCCGGGCAGGCCTCCCGCCGGAGGGCAGGGGACGGGACACTGCAAGCCCAGAGCCTTCTCAATGGGAGAGGGAAAAGTAGAGCGCGCTCCATCCGGGGGCGCGGAGCCCTTACCTCGGGGGGCGGGCGCGGCGGCGCGGCCCGGGCACAGCTGCAGGGCGAGCGGCAGCAGCAGCAGCGCGGCGCC
>WEKY01043651.1:19640-33299 GCA_013390045.1 Picathartes gymnocephalus
GCCCCGGGGGTGCCGAGCCCTTCCCGGGTACTGCGGGGCCTCTGCCCAGCACTCCCTGGAGCCGCATTAGGGCACTGAAGGCCGACCGAAACTCGTCGCGCACCTGCTGGTCCTTGGACATTAGTGCACGAAGGTGTTTGATACAACTTTTAAAGCTCTGTCTTAGGCTTTTCTTACACATTGTGACAGGTTTTCTCCCCTGCCGTCCAATCTTTGTTGCAGGCTTACGCCAAATTTTCTGGTGCTCCCCTGACAGTGAATACTATAAATAACTCCTGGAGAGCTCCGAAAGGTACCAGCTTTGTGGCCTTTATTATTTTAATCACAGCCTGTCATACATGTAGGTTCCAGTTTCTGTGTTTGCATTGGGTCTGTGTTCGTGAGTGCAGTCTGCCCCAATTAAATGACTTCACAGGATCAAGGGTGATCAAGTTGTGAGAATGAAATAATGGAAGTAATTAATAAAGTTTTCCAGAGGACTGTTTACTAAAATGTGTATGGGTGAGGCAACAGACAATTAACAAAGCAGTGATGCCAAGTACATAACTGTTTCACTCAGGCAGTCTGAATTGATGGTATAGTGAAAACTAATTTGTAAGCTTTTTGCACGTTGCATATTTATAAAGGTAGTAACCAGACTTGTGTATGGAAGAGCTCTTTAGTTACCTGTAGCTTTGATTGGTACAGTTGGAAGTGGAATATAAAGCTCAGCAAGTACAGCTTACACCAACTGGGATGTTTGGTATTGTGCTGAATTAGAGGGTTTGACTGAGAAAAGGTGAAGGTAAGCTGTCAGAGAGGACTTCTTTGTTTTGGATGCTTCTATTCATTGCTTTTTTGTTTGCTCATCAGTTACTGTCCTGGTGTATTTAAGAGAGGTAAAATCACTGCAGGGTTAAAGTACTTTGTCACTTATACTTAACCACATTATCAGTTTAGGCAGTACTTTATTCATGCAGAAGCTGAGCCTTTGGTGCGTTGTTTTCTGTTAGGGGAAACTACCAAGAACTAGCTGGGTGGACTTGCTAGAAATTTCGTGGCTATCCTCACAAGGAAAATACATAAAATTAATTAATAAAGCAGTTTAGATAGTAAGTGCTGGTGATGATTGATATTTTAATATTATTTAGCACTGTCCTGTTTGGCTCGTTGTGGCAGTTATGTTGTGAATGTGCTGTAAGGTAGCCCCTGTTACAGAGACTGCACTCTACAGGCTTTGATCCTGCAATCTTATGACTAAAGGCTGTCCAGTCAACTTCTGGCAGAGGGGAAGTACTTAGTTCTTTGAGTAATTCATGGTTATGGAGTGGTAGCTTGGGCATTGTTTGTAGCAAGTCTAGAAAAAAAAAAGATGGTTGAAATAGATTTGAAGGGGAAGGACAGAGGAATAGTTGAAAAGAGGCTCAGAGGTGGATGAATTGAGAGGGCAATTGGACTGACTTGGAATTTTTGTCTTAGGACGAACAACTGAAATCCAGACAAGTAGCCTGGTTTTCAAAGTATTGGCTACCTAGCAAAAAACATCGGCTTCAGTCTGATTCGATGTTGCCCTTTTTTATGTCTTATTATTAGTAAAGGCTACAATAGACTAAGGGTATTTGTAACCTTGGTGGAACTCTCCTGCTATGTAAAAGTTTATGTTTTTGTTTACATGTTAGGAAAATTAGAACATGCTATTGAGAAAAGGAAAGTATATACAGTGACTGCTTTTTAGTTACAACTCATCCATACAAATTGTTGACTGTATTATTTATGCCTTCTAGGAGATCTGCCAGTCCTGGTATCAGAAGACGTTGTTATTTCTCAGCCAGCAAAAATACTAAACTTCTTAAGAAAGCAGGTCAATCTTTCAAAAAGATTTGTTTTCTTTGACTTGCAGTGACTCTTACATGTCTTCTCTGTACACTGATACAGACTTCCAAAAACCTAGAGTTTAGTTCAGACCCAATCCTTTTCTGTTTCTCATACATGCATGAGAATTGCAAAATGGTGGATAAGAAATTGCTCTTTAAAAGTTTGATCATTAGTTGTGTGAAAAATAAGCATGAAAAAATTTAATGGAAAAGGACAACAAACTGTCCTTAATTGAGAAGTTTCTTACGGAACATCCTGCGTGTAATTATAACACTTTCAGTGTCATTATGACTTTGCAGATGTAGGATATCATAGTTTAGGTTAACAGTTTAAATGGGTCATTTCCCAATGGTCTTTTTTTGAAAGATAATTCGTACAGCATGGTTTTTAATCTATGTATTTTTTGTACAGGTTGTGACATAAAAATGTCTACAGGCGTTTCTTGATGTACACCAGGTTATTGCCTCTCGCTTGCCTTTTGTAGGACTCAGTGTTTCGTACACATAGAATAAAGCTGTACAATTTCTTCTTTTCACAAAGTATAAAGATATCTGATAAACCATGGAGTCATCTTTTTATTCCTGCAATGGTCCTCTAGCCCACTATTCTGCTTTTACATTAGAAATGCAGTTCCTGTCTGGTCAGATGATCTGATGAATCCCATGTTAGTGAAACTTCAGATCTTCATGGGGAGAAAAACAGAATCTGAAGACTGCATTTGAGATGGAATTTTAGACAGTTGTTTTTAAATTCTGAAGTTTCAGATTCATTTGGATTGAATTTGAATTTGGTATTCCTGTAAATAACAAAGGTTCCATAATCTTGGGGTAAAAAAACTCTCTTTATGTTAAAGTATAACAGCTGTGTGCTTGCTTTTCAGATGTTCAAGTGTCAGCATTGGCCCTTTGTTTATAAATTAATGAAGCAAAGCTACTGACTCCCCCCCCAAATTTTTCAATCCTTATAATGTATTTTAGAAGACTACAGTGTTAGAATTAAAAGTTCAGTCAGTAACTGCATTAATTTAGCTATATATTTGGTCCCTTACATTGTTAGCATCCAATGTCTTCACTTGTAGAATGGTGATTAAAAGGAAAATATGGGAATGCATGTCTTTCTTTTTATACTTACACCTGCTGAAGTGTCAGATGCTACTTCGAAAATAACAATGGAGACTTACCAGAGGTTTGCTGCATCCCTGAGTATTGAAAAATTGCCTCTGTATAGCTGGACATTTGCTTGGAAACAGATAGGAAGGAGACCCAAGAATTATTTTGGAAACAGAAGGGCCCAAAGCTCTAGGAATGGGAAAGTGGAAAATCAAGTTGCCACAAGGTTTGGCAGACTTGGCCTGAAGCAGGAAAACTCTACAGTAGAGTGCATGCTTTCTGTTCCAAAAATTGTTTATATATTTACTGCCTTGATTACTGTTAAGTTTGAAGTAACTTTGCATTGATAATGTTTTTTGAGAGTTCTGCATAAGACTGGTTTTTTTTTTAATTGTAGAAATACAATGCTGATTATGATTTGTCTGCAAAACAAGGAGCTGATACACTGGCATATATTGCACTACTTGAAGAGAAACTTCTTCCTGCTCTGGTAAATGTTAATAAATACTTTGTAATGGCCAGAATATTTAGAATTGAATGCTGCAAGAGGTGCCCAGTGTGAGAGACATAAAAGTCTCTCAGCCAGAGCCCTGGCTGGAACATAGTTGTTTTGTTAGTCTGTTTTTCGGAAATACTGCCTAGCAACTTTTGAAAAGGAAGCAAGTGTTTGTGGAGTGTCAAGTAATAATAGTAGATTTATTTTTTAAAAATTTCATTAAAGTGAAAGACATTTTAAAAGGACACTTACTTAGGGTTTTTTTTTTCTGTGGGTCTTTAGGAAACAGTATCCTGGAAACACCTTATTGTGGCCATTTTATTGTTTCATTTGATTTCCTGAAAAACCTTTGATTAAGATGTGTCTGATGTGAGACTCACAACTGAAAGCCTTTTGAACTGTTCAGTTAACACTTTTAATACATTCAAATGCCCATCAGGAGGTTAATTTTTCAGTTCTAAATAAGACATGGCCATTTGCCCTCACTATTTCAGTGTAATTTACAGTGTAATTAGAGCTATAAGACCTACAGACACTGACTGAGTCTCTTGAATGACTTTGGCTTCAGTTTGTACGGGGAAAAATACTCTGATCAGATGATACCGTAAGCTAGCCTTTTCAGCTGACCCTGGTTTCAAATTCATAATTTCATAGTATCTTGTATTTAAGATTTATATAAAATTTCAAAACAAAATTCCAGAAAGCTCAAACCTATTACTGTATGTCTGCAACTTTTTTTGTAGTACATTTTCAATATACAGTGTGTGTGTGTGTGTATCTGCACATACATAGTACATACGTAATTTTATGCAGATGCATATAGATGTCATATCTGTGGTGATTTTGTTTATTTGGAAGGTAACTATTGCTTTACTCATGTACTCCTACACTCAGAGGATTAGTATATTCATTTACAGAGCCTGATAGCCTTAAATTACAATAATTCCTGGTTCTGCTTTTCTGAGAGAGGTCTTGTATATCAAGTGTCATGAGATGTCTACTCATGTCATCAAATTTCAGTTACCTTTTTCGTCATGTTGATACAGCTGCACACTTTCTGGATTGAGGCTGAAAATTACTGTAGTGTGACAAAGCCATGGTTTGCCGCAAGGATTGCCTTCCCACTGAGTTTGTATCTGCCTGGAAAGATGTCCAGGGAAGCACTGAACAGGATCTTGCTGACCAAGGGAGGGCCTCCACTCTACAGTCTCACTGAAGTGGAAGCACAGGTATGTGTTGTGCAGTAAGGAAGTCGTAAGTTGGTTCTGTCAAAGACGAAGAACTGAAACAGTCTAGCACACTGTCAAATGATGAATGGTGCTGTGCATACCAGCCTGGCTACACCTAGGGCTCTTAGACAGTCTTGTGTCTCATCAGATATACCGGGATGCCAAGGAGTGCCTAAATCTCCTGTCGAAGAGATTGGGAACATCTCAGTTTTTCTTTGGAGATACGTGAGTGTGATTTTTTAAAAAAATTATTTTGGTAAATGACTAATAAAAAAAGGTACAACACGACTCTGTGAACACTTGAACCTTTTTTTTTTTTACCTGCCAGAATGTTAAAAGTTCTTCCCAGTAGTTTTATGTCTCACACTCTGCGCTTCAGATAAATTTGAGTAAACAGGGCACAAATGAGATCATTGAACTGAGTCAATGTGGTGCCTCCCTTGTCCTTTTTTCCACAGAGAGGGAAATGCTGCCCACAGCTGCTAAGAAAAAGTGAGGTGCACTGGAGAACACTTTTCTAGCCACTGAATGTCACCTCCTGGCTTTGTATGTAGAAAAAAATGCTTTAGAGGTGTTACTACTGCGCTCATGGGAGGAGGGTGTAGGTCCAGGAACACTATTTCTGTGGTATGTGTGCAGAGCAGGAAGCAGATAGGGCCAACAACATAGAGCCAACAGGTCCTGAAAAGCATGATCTCTTCTTTAGCTGTTGAAGTTGGACCACTCCCTGAAGGAGGATCCTGGTCCCCTGGTCCCTGGCGTGACTTGTGGTGCCAGAAAGGTGTTTAAGAGTGGCCTGTTTATCAATGTATGGGATAGCATGACTGTTTTAATGCTTACATTACTGTTTCAGCTTGCCAGCATGTCTCTAGTTCAGAGATGCTGAAAGGAGTAGATAGCTGGTACAAAGCATTTACCAGGTTGATAGGCAAAGGTGGAGTGACAGAAGGACTGACTGTATTCTGTCCTGAGTTGTATTTGACATACACAGAAAACTAGGCTGTAGATGTCTTAAAAGACTTATCTCATGTCACTTCAGCGTTTTCTTGTGTCACTCCTTTTAGGCCTACCACCTTGGATGCCTTTGTGTTTGGTTTCCTTGGACCAGTTTATAAAGTGTGCTTCCCGAGGGTACAATTGCAAGAGCATTTGAAACAGCTTCCCAATCTGTGTCGATTTTGTGATGATATTTTAACTTGCTACTTCAGGTTAACTGTCTCAGGTAAATTGTATTTCGTTTCTCCTTTTTGTCATCTGTATTCCTGTTGGGATTAATACTCCAGGATCCCATTTGTGAACCAAGGCAGATTAGATTTCATGTAGTTTATGCCAGACTTTCTGTGAGGAAATGAAGAAACTTGTTAAGTTGGGCAGAAAGGATTCAAAATTAAAAGCAAGTGTTAATACTCAGTGTTAGATTCTGTCAAGCATTGGCAAAATCATATGGCTCATGCTTAGTACTCCTGATTTTCTCACATGGAATGGCTTTTCCAGTTAAATTCTTCTTTGCATAAAAATACTGCATGAAGTCTCCAATGTGAGTTTATTTTTTAAGAATTTAAAAGCTTTTGTAAATACCTTTTCACTCTTCATCTTTCTACCTTCACTCTCCAGGCCATTCTCCAGCTGGACAGGATATAGCAGATGCTAATCTGCAGAAACTCACACAGCTTGTAAATAAGGAGTCCAACTTGATTGAAAAGGTCACTTTTGCTTCAGTATCTTTAATTTTACTGCTGTGTTGTGGTTACTTATTCACATATATCCTTGCATGGCAATTGCAACTGTACAGTGGACTTTAATTACTTCTTTTCTAGTGAGTTACGTTGTGTAGAGAGGCAGGAAGAATATTACATCATTTGTAGGGACAAATTAATAAAGCCTTGCACTAAAAAAGTATTTTTAATACAACCAAAAGAACGTTGTCTTGCAGGTGTGCACACCCACAAAGGAATGGTATCTTTCCACAAGTATACATTCAGCAGAAAGGAGGCAAAAACTCAGAAATGGTCCTGCAAATAAAGACTGATCACCAGCTTTCCTTGCTCCCAGCTGCATGCTGTAGTAACTAACCGGCAGTCAGTCTTCTCCTGCTTGTTCTACATCTAGGTGTTTTTTCTTATGGTCTTTGTTTCTAAGGCTGTCACTCAGCACCTATCAAAAGCTATACAACTTACCTGAAAAATACTTGTGAAGAATTAGCCTTTTCATGCAGATAGAACACTAACTGAAAGGGTAGAAGGCATTTCTTCCTGAAAAAGATCAGTGTGTGAAATAGATTATTAACTATGATCAGCTTCTGAAGCACTAGGTATTGATGCTCTTTCTGACATTGAAGTGTGGCTGTGGAATTTTTAAACAGTGGGTTACATAGACATTTGTCAGGTATGTTTGAGGAAAAGCTGATCCTGCCTTGAAGAAATGGAATAGACTAGGCAGCCCCTGCAGATCTCCCCTGTACTTCTATTTTATACCAACTAAACTTTCTCAGACCACATTACACATAGGGCACTAGAGTGATTTCCTATGAAAATATAAATAATTTATATTCAGAGATTAATTTTAACCTGTCTTTGAAAAGGTCTTATCACAAGTGCTTTATTATGTACTTTTTGAAATGTGTAACTAATACAAATTCACTCGGCATCTCCAGAACATTTCTGATTTAGAAATATTTATTCTTGTATGGTGCTGAATATACCGAAGCATCCATTGATGTTAGTGGCTTGACTCTTGATCTGCCTTCTCACAGCATTTGGTTATTGTACAATATTTGACCTCTTAGAATTGGTGTTGCTTCCTTCAGTAGTCTTGACCAAACAACTTGAGCAGAAACACATCCTGTTGCCCTGGGTTTGATGCACCATATGTAAGGGAATGAACAGCAGCTCTAATGCAAGCATATATTTGGGACTGGAAAGAAACCAAAGCACCAGTTTTCGCTGCTCCTGACAGTAAACATACACCAACCCAGTATTAATGATGGCAGCCCTGACAAATAAGACTAATTGTATAATCTATATTCTGCTGTTGCCAGATCCGGCTCTCATTGTTTCTCTGCAGATGGACGACAACCTTCGTAAGAGTCCTCAGCTTCCCCCTCGTAAGCTCACAACGGTCAAGCTTGCTGCAGGTGGAGAAGAAAGCGGTCCAATGAGTCGTTTATCACCGTGACACCTCTTGTTGCCCATACACGTGTGTTTTGTAACTCAGCTGAGTGCCACAGTAGATTTTTTTCACATGAATGTTTTGCAAGGGAAGAATCTGCCAATGGGTGCAAGCAGTGAAGAAATAGAGCTTTACAGTCTTCTACCTACCTGTTCTTTTAAGAAATTGCATAGATCAGGCTGGCCACACAGTAAGCTGAAGCTAAGCTAATCTAAACAAAGCTTGTTGCTGCAGATGTTAACATGGTTTTGTACAGCATATTTTTGCCTTGAGCCTAGCAGAAATGTTTGCCTAAAGTTAAAAATCTGCTTATGGAATATTCACTGTTATTTTATTTTGTGCGTTTTGATTTTACTGTAATCATGTTAACTGTATGTGAGTGGGTATACTCTTTGTCTGAAAAGGGCAAAGTCCAGGTGCAAAGTCTGAAAAGACAAAATGTTGCCATTCATGGCAGCTGAGAAATGAAAAAAATAACAGGAAGTAAATATTTTTATTGTGTTTTAATGAACTTGGGATTTGTGTTTCATGGTTGTTTGTATCTTTGAAAATTTGCCATGTTGTACTTTGAAGGGGATTATTGTAAAGCATGTGCGCTATGGGGATTAAAATGATGCACAATGCTAACATTTCACTGTACCTCGTATTAGTCCTTTGTGAAACAGGCTTAACCTGTGCACAGGGTAACACCACATGCTGCAAAACTGTTAAGTCAAAATCACAGAAAGTGGATGAAGAAGTTTGATTAGTTGCTGTCAGGACAAGACTTAGCAAATGTACTGCATCTGTGGATTGAAAGGGACTGGTTAGGGCTTTATAAGAAAGCTGATGTAGGCTTTTAAATGTGTCACAAATGCCTCTTAATTAGTTTCATCTTACTTTTTAATAAGCACTACATTTCATTCAAAAATTAAACTAAAGATTGTTGAAATATTTGTTATATGATAGTCTTATCTAGTTCAGAGTTCTTTTGTCTTTGCAAACTGTGGTATATTGCAGGGCATATTTCTTCGGTTCAGTTATATTTTCTCTTCAACAGCAGCCTTGCCAGTTCTAGAGGCCCAGGCAATTCTGTTACAAGAGAGATGCTGTGATTTTTTTACTGGCAAAGTACTGGCAGTTGCTTCATGAGTAGGTGTAAAGAGAATTAGACAAGGAGACTGGCCAAAATGGCAGTGCTTGGGATACAGAATTCTGATAGCTCTTTGTATGGGATAACTGTTCTGGGGGGGGAAGAGAGTTGTTGTTTTTCTGGCCAAATTGAAATAGTCTTTCAGCTTCCCCTCGGCTACCAGTCATGTCTGAGATACACAGATAAATTTCCTATTTATAGAGACAAGATGGTAGATTGTGTATGTACTGTAACTTTGGTCTTGATATGTAAGGAATATAATATTTTTAACATTTCTTAATTGAAATGTTGGGTTTCTAATGAGCACTTTAAAATACTGTTTAAGCTTCATGGTCTTACTAGTGTATTTGTTGCAGTGATTTGAAATTAATTTAGGTCATACTCATGACAACTGTGTAAACTGACAGTCCATTACATGCAAAAGGAATTTAAATGTTTAAAATTGTACTGCCTGTACCTTGACAAGATTTGTGTGAGATCAAGTCACATAGCTTTCCAGAGCTTTTCTTTTACAAACACGGCTATGGAGAATATGCCTTAGTTTGTTGCTTTTGTGAATACATACACTCAACCTATAAAGTCTCTTTGTAAAAAGGGTTGTTATTCCAAGATTAAAATTTTTGATTTTTAGTGGAACTTTGGTACAGTTTTTTGCGGAATATAGATTGAGTTTTTGAGTGTTTTTCTTTTTTCCTTGTAAAAAGGTTTATCTTGTCCATTAAAAAAAAAAAACAAAAAAAACCCCTGCTGACTGCTAGGACAAGAAATTGAAGCAACTTAGTATATCCATGAGATCAGATTTTAAATTTTTATCATACCTCTTCAGTACCATTACTTTCTTTCAACACAACCACTTTTGGGAAGGGAGGAATGAGGAAGCACACCTTTGCCGATCTTACTAAATGTGAGCTGTGGGCTGTGTGACACTGAAATTTTGGTAAACCAATGCTCAGGGAACTTCATTCTCTTCATGGCGGAGGACAACAGTGCTGGAGATCACAGCAAACATTGCCTGCAGTCATGCACACTATCCCAAGCAACCAGTGAGGTTGCACAACCATACACTTCCCTATTTTACATTCTATCCAAGGTGAATTCAACCCCAGACTCCTTTATGTGGGCAGTGTCATCCCTGGCCTGGTAAGTCAGGGTTGCCCGTTAGTTTACTAGCATATTTTGTGTGCCTGAGTTCTCAACCTGCGAGGTGAATGCTTTCCAGGGTGGGGTCAATTTGAGCAACTCTCTCTGCATCTGAAGTAGTCAAAACTTATCTGG
The DNA here is from genome assembly GCA_013390045.1 of Picathartes gymnocephalus. Lineage (NCBI taxonomy): Eukaryota > Metazoa > Chordata > Aves > Passeriformes > Picathartidae > Picathartes > Picathartes gymnocephalus. Next base: position 29,904 of record WEKY01043651.1, read on the forward strand.
ACAGGGGAGAAAGATGGGATCAGGGTGCAATTCATCTCCTTAGAGCAGATACATAACAACTGAGTCCTGGACGTGTGCTGTGTCTGCTGTGTGTGAAGGAAGCCTGGCTGCCTAACTCCACCCTAAGATCAAAACCTGCCGTGGTGATTGGCTTTTCCTCCAGTGCCTGAGCTGGTGGGTGGTCTGAAACACAAGAAGTCAGGCAGTCTTCTGCCCAGGCAGCAGTGGTGCGGCCTTGGAACCACTGCTTGCAACCTGCTTCCTCTGCAGAGCACTGGCTGCTGTAGCTGCGGCAGCTCCGCAGTCTCTAAATACATCAGGTTCACATGTTCACTTCTGGCTTCTGGTGCACACGCCTACAATGCAAGTGTGGGATAGAGCACTGGGCTTCCAGGGCCTTGCTGCTACCAGGGCAGCGGATGAGTCTCATCCTCCTTGCCTTTCCCCCTGGAAAGGTGAGGGCTACGAACAGATATTACCTTGAAAACAACTTATCCAGCTGCCAGTTCTAACTGGGGTGGACCACTTTGGCAGGTTGCAAATTTAACGCCCCTGCTCCCAGGCAATCTTCTGGTGAAAGCTGTATGTAGATATCCTTGGGGATATTTTGTGTTTTTCTGTGTCACCTGGTTGTAGGAATATATATTCCAGAAGAAATGAGATAAACAGGTTACAAATTAATAGCTACAAATATGTTCTGTTTAACATTTCCAAGATTGCTTTAAAAATGTCTGCCCTGCCCTTACCCTTTTCTTCTCTCCCCCCTCCCTGTTCTGAAAATACTATTACATTAGGCTTTTATATACACTTACACATTCATAATGTAAAATCACTTTTGCTAATGTAGCATAGCACTCCATTAAGAAAAAAACACCCTATTTGATTCCTGGTTAAAATGGTTTGCAGACTCCCTTGAGTAGGTTTCTTTTGCTTGGTATGATTCTTGGCATTGCAGCAGGAAGCATTCATAGTGCCTTTTTTTTTTTTTTTTCCATGCAGAAAGGCATATCAGCTTTATATGTTAGCTTGACAAACTATGTTGTAGCTCAAAACTCTCGATGGCCTGTGCAGTTGGCAACAAGCTGTCCTACGTGGTTGATCATAGGCATGTTTCTCAGTGAGAAGCTATTCCCCATGCCCAGCCACTTGCCAGGCATATGGTATGTGATATCTGGCCTAGAGGGCTCTTAGCAACTCAGCTGTTCTGCATCTGTGTGAGACCCAGCCATGCCGGGATTATGGTGATGTGGGGCTTAATGCTCCTGTAGTGCCTTGTGTCCTGGTCTGGGCAGCAGGGCAGAGGCCAAGCCCCACTCTGTGGTCTCCTCCTCACCCAATGGAGACCTGTCCAGCAGTGGTAAGGGTCAGCAGCAGCCTGTTCTGGGGCTGAGTTCTGTATCAGAGGTTGCTGCTAGGATGGCAAGTGAGTTATTTACACCATCTCAGAGAGGTGTTAAAGAAAAAGGAAATATTAAGTCCAGGGTTTGCTGTGCCGTGCTGGTTTGCTGTTTGTGCCTGGAGGAAAGGTCCCAGGAATAGATCCCAGCTCCCTAAAGATACCAGATCACGTTAGAATGACTATCTGGGAAGAAGGAAAGAAAAGGTGATCAAGGGAGAGGCATCAGGGGCATCTGTTTTCACCTGCAATGACTTCTTGTCAGAATTCTGAGTCTCATGGTATTTGGGAATGAAAAACAGCTTCATGAGCTACAATATACTGCTCTTATGGGCAAAACATGGGGGGAATGTTTTGTGGCTTGCTGCAAGTTTGGTAAAAAAAGAAAAAAGGAATTATTTGTAATGTACTAGGTAAGTCTGCCTCTGTGCAGGACCAAGTGAGCAAGGTTTACTGTGTTTCATTAAAAGTTAAGCTGAGACCAGTAAGGAATCACTGTTCTTCCAGAGCAAGTAAGACCTTGCAGTAAATCAGCCCATAGCACAAGGATATTGCTCAGTGCTGTTCACCTCCCTTTTGCTCATTTCTCTTTAAAATCACATAGGTTTTATTCATTATGAGTGTCAATGTTCCAAATTTTTGTATTCTCAAGTGTTGCATGTGGGTTCTGTTGGTGATTTACTGTTACCAAAATACAGAATGTGGTCCTTCATTTAAGCCCTCAGTGCAAAGAAATTATATGCCTTGAGTATCAAGGAGCTCATTAAGTAGAAGCAATCCTTGTGTAAACATTCAGTGCTCAAATCAAATTTACCAAGCCGTTTTGACAAGGGCAGCTAGGCATCCTGCCAACTCACACAGATACCTCACAGCTTTTGTTTTCAGGAACAGAGATGTGAGAGAGGGAGAGCACAAACAAGAAAGTGGAAGTCTCTGCAAAGCTCTGGCTTGCCCAAAACAACCTTCGAGTGATGGAGGTGGAGTTCATCTTTGCTTGTATTATAATTTGCTGTGGTGAAAAGCAACATACACTGAACATATACTGGGCTATGTATGTTCAGGCCAGGATTTCACAGTGAGTTGTGCTGCTCTGAGTTGTTACCACTAGTGAGGGACAATCTCTGAAAATCCCTTTAGTAGTATGTTACAACTTGTCATGGTTTGACACTGGCTGAAATACCAGGCATCTACGAAAATTGTTCATTCACTCTTCTCTGCTATAGTTGAGCAGAGGAGGAATAAAAACCACAAAGGGCTCATGAGTTGAGATAAGGATTAGGAGAGAACACTAAGGGCAAAACCGACTCAAATAAAGAAAAAATTATTATTAACAGAATTAAAAGAGGGTAATGAGAACTAAAATAAACTTTTAGAACACTTTTTCTTCCCAGCCTCTCCCTCTTTCCCACTGACAGCACTGGGAGACAAAACATGGGGTTTTTTAGTCAGTTCTAATTTTCTTCTGTTCATTCAGGGAAAAAGGGTCTTTCTTCCTTTGTACTGTGGGGTCCCTCCACGGGAGACAGTTTTCTGAATTTTTCCAACCTGGCTCTCTTCTCATGAGCAGCAGCCCCACCCAACCTTCTGCAAACGTGAGTCCTTCTCACAGGCAAAACAGGCTACCCAAAACTGTTGCCCGTACATCACTCATCCTTGTGAGTGCAGGTTTTTATAGCTCCTCTTGGCATCCACTTGCTCTGTTGTGCGTGTAGACCTCTGCATCTCTCTAGAGGACCTGATGAGCTGCAGGGAGACAGCTTACTTAAATATAGTCTTTTACCATGGTTTGCAGAAGAAAATTTCAGCTTTGGCGCTTGGAGCACTTCCTCTCCCTCTTTCTTTATTGACCTCAGTGCCACCATTTTGGCTCTCCTCAACTGTATTCACCTTTTCCCATTCCCTGACTCGAAAGAAAATTGTTGTCCGTAGCTATTGTTCTCAAGTTCTATGAATGGAAAAATTCTTACAGGGTTTCACAGCTGTGATAGATAAAATAGCCC